>JAEIFU010001880.1:0-55812 GCA_018904235.1 Lordiphosa stackelbergi | reverse complement strand
AATATGGGCTAATCCTGCGTTGCGGACGTTACATTTGTACGCAAATTTGCTTGTTAAAATTGACACAGCTGGCGTTCACATTGGTATATTTTAATAATTTTTTTGCAAATGCAGTTCATGGGATTTCAAACCCAATTTAAAATAAAAGGTTATCTGTTTCTGAAATGCTTGTTTAAAGTTCCGTTGCAGAAGTTACAAAAAATGGAAGTCGACCTTGAGGCTTATGTGCATTTCCACATTTTTTAGCGAATTTGGCATTTTAAACAAAAAGTCTGATGACAAAAAATTAAGTTTAATAAACGACCATTTCAACCCAGCTTTCAAAAGAATGATAAGTCGTCCCGTTATTAAAATATCTTAATTTTTGGTCTGTTGCGGACGTTACGTTGCGGACGTTACACTTTTTCCGTAAAGCCAAACTGTATAAAAAAATTTTATTTTCATCCGATTGCTTTGAAAAATCCATTTTCCACGTGGAAAATGGCCGGAAAATTCTGCTTGCAAAAAATTATTTTTCATCCGATTGACCGAAACTCGGCTTATGAGGATTAAATTCATTTTCCGATGTTGATCATTATACCGATTTTGCTGGTTTTGCCCTCGATATTTATCAATTATTAAATTTAATATAATTTTAACACACTTTTTGTTACTTTGAGGTTATGTTTTTCGGATTCCCGTCCACCTAGAGCAATTTAAAGCCCAGATTCAGATTCAGCAGGCAAAAATCCATTATAACCACCTATTTCAACCTCATAATATTAAAAAAAAATTTGTGACTATTTTCATGCCGTTGCGGACGTGACACATTTTGGCATTAATTTTTTTCAAAAAATTGTAATAAGGTTTTTTTTATCAGATTAAAGGGCATGAAAAACTCTGTTTATTAAGCCAGTTTGGAAAACCAAATTATTAAAATTCATTCTGTTAAATTCAAAAAACCCTATTTTGCGTTGCGGACGTTACACTGAAAACCGATTTTTAGTTTAAATTTTCAATATATACTAGATATCTTACAAATATAATGAGTACCTTAAATTAAAGAAAATGAATCAAATTTTAAGTTTAGCTAAAGGTCAAAATACTGAAGCGACTGTTTTACCATTTTTTTGACCAATATAAAAACCCTTTTTTTTCAAAAATTAATACAAGCAGTTGGTAAGTACAGGTATGCTCTCCCCCCAAAACACACACACCAGATAAAACAATTTTGTTTATATTTTTAAGAAGTTAAATATATATCTTATTATTCAATAAAAAAATATTTGGTTTTTGGACAACTTTAAATTTCAGCCCTTGGTTTAAAAATTTTCGGATTAGCCCATATCTACAATAAGTAGGTCTCTAGACAGAATTTAGGTGTCATTTAATTCTTTTAAGAAATTCAATTTTAAATCTACAAATCTGAGCTCCAAAAGATAACGTTTTATTAACGTTTTCTCTTCTTCAATTAACACGATAAAGCAAACTTCATAAAGTTTTCATAGAAAGCTTAAGATTTAGGAATGTGTTGAACAAATTGCTTCGAATAACACTTAAAAAACTTCAAAAGTTTACTTCATCCTGTAAATCCCGTTCTACAATTTACTTTGTTTTTATACCCTTGCAAAGGGTATTATAATTTTGCCCAGAAGTTTGCAACGCATAGAAATATTCATTTCCGACCCTATAAACTATATATATTCTTGATCTGGGTGACGAGCTGAGTCGATTGAGCTTTGTCCGTCCGTCTGTCTGTCAGTCTGTCTGTTTCTACGCGAACTAGTCTCTCAGTTTTAAAGCTATCGAGCTGAAACTTTGCACAGTCTTTTACGCACACTGCTAATATGTCGGAACCGACCGGATCGGATGACTATATCTTATAGCTGCCATAGGAACTATCGGTCGAAAAGTGGTTTTTAATGAGAAAAATTTTTTTGTTTTTAATGTTAACGTGTCTCACTTCAGCGATTATTAATATTATACGCTTTTATACAGATTTGGAAGTTTTGGTCAAAATTGGATGACTATATCTTATAGCTGTCATAGGAACTATCGGTCGAAAAGTGGGTTTTATTTAGAAAACTTGTTTGTTTTAATGCTGGCGTTCTTAAACTCTGATGTATTAAAACATTTGCAAGGGTATAAAAACTTCGGCAAAGACGAAGTTAGCTTGGCCTTCTCGTTTTTTTTTTTTTTTTTTGTATTTTTAGAGATATACTTTTTTCATCGAAATTTTATTAAAGCCAGACTCAAAAGAATTATAAAGGATACAAAAAAAAAAAGAATAATAAAATATCAATAAATTATGGATCTAACTTCCAGGCTTATTTATGAGCTTTTAAAAATGCCTAATCGGATGGCGCTAATCATGAATTCGAACTCTGAATCCGGTATTTTGGCCAATTCCCCGGTAACAGCTTTTCGGGGCGAGAGGACTCAAGTTGAACTTCGTCCGCCAGCATAAACTCGACGTGCAAGGTTACCACACATGTTCTGAATTGGATTCATGTCCGTAGAACGCGCTGGCCATTCAAGAAGCTTGATTTTCTGTTTATTGAACCACTTACGACTGGCCCTTGACACGTGTATGGCAGCATTATCTTGCTAAGATTGTATCCGTGTCCAACTCTTGGTCCAAAAAGGCTACTAAGAGTTCATCCAATAAGTTCAAGTAACCATGCGACCTGTAATCTTAAAGAAAATGAAGACTAAGCCTGCATTGACAACATTTAATAAACAAGCCAGAAAGGATATAATGAAACGTCAAATATCTTAAAGGAAGGAGTGGAAAAATGTGATACTCTCAGATGAGGAAACGGTTAACTTGAATGGGCCAGATGGTTTTAGTTACTATGGGCACTGCATTAAGGCGTCTTCGACCTCCCAAAACTGTATTAACTGCTTTGTCATATTTTTGGACGCTTTTAGCTATCACAATCGCACTCCAAAATGTCAGATTAGAGGTCGCAGTAATACAGGGTGCCATTTAAACTTATTGGATAAAGTGTTAATTAACTTTTTGGAGCAAGAGCCGGACCCGGACGCCATCTTTCAGCACCATAATGCGCCCATTCTCGTTTTAAGGACCATTCGTGGGTGGTTCACTGAGAAGAATATCCACCTTTAGTATGGCCTGCGCGTTCTCCAGACATGAATCCAATTCAGAACATGTGTGGTAATCTGCTTTCGTTTTTTTTCTTTTCGACGAAAGTTTACCTTGACTGTAGAGCTTCGAAAGGCTGTTACTGGGGAGGAATGGGACATAAAACGGGATAAAGAATGATTAGTGCTATTTAGTTATCCGGTTTGACACTTTTAATAATAAGTAGTCTGGAGGTTAAAAATCCATTATTTATTGATATTTTATTCAATTTTTCCGACCCTATAAACTATATATATTTTTGATCAGGGTGACGAGCTGAGTCGATTGAGCTTTGTCCGTCCGTCTGTCTGTCTGTTTCTACGTAAACTAGTCTCTCAGTTTTAAAGCTATCGAGCTGAAACTTTGCACAGAGTCTTCTTTTTACTGCACTCTGCTAATATGTCGGAACTGACCGGATCGGATGACTATATCTTATAGCTGCCATAGGAACTATCGGTCGAAAAGTGGGTCTTTGTGAGAAAAACTTTTTTTTTTTAATGTTAACGTCTCCCACTTCAGCGATTAAATATTATACGCTTTTTACACAGATTTGGAAGTTTTTGTCAAAATCGGATGACATATCCATAGCTGCTAGGACTACGGCGAAGTGGGTTTTATTTAGAAAAATTGTTTGTTTTAATGCTGACGTTCTTAAACTCTGATGTATTAAAACATTTGCAAAGTATAAAGACTTCGGAAAAAAACGAAGTTAGCTTGACCTTCTCGTTTTCTATATGTTTTCACTTTATATTAGGTTATTTTATTTGCAAGTTGGAAAACCTGCACTTTTGATGCGTTTATTATCAAGTAGATGGCGTTGTATGAAATAACAGTCCAGTTCAAGTATGTAAGCCCATCTATCTTTTATCCATACCAAAAGATAAAAAAGCGATATCATTTACGTAACAATTTCAGTGAATTTTCAAAAACACCTCTTTTTTGGTGCGTTTTCGCACCCGTCGGCAGTAATGGGTTAAGCTCTGTGGTTAAAACGCTCAAAAATTGACAATTGACGAAAGGAATTCACATATTTGTAGTACAAAACCAGTTATAGTTTGTTCGAATGTCCATCGTGACTTCTTTTAAAACAACCGGATTGTTTAGCCACTATTTCCTTGAACGTAAAATACATAAAAAGTGATTCATTAAAAGAAGTTTTGTTTAAAATTTTAAATATAATACAAAAAATGGAATTGGTTGGTGATATCTTTATCATGGGCTGAAAGAGAACTATCTCTGACATTTACTTTTTAAAGATAATTCATTCAAATGTTGACAGCGATTACGCCGTAAAGGGTTCAAGCACCGTCTAGCTGACACCAAATGTCGTTGACATCAAGGGTGCAATTTCAAGTCATTTATCATGGTATGTTATGTTATGTCCGGCCTCATTGGTAAAGAAATATGGACCAGTGATTCCAGCAGCGCAAAAACCACACCAAACAGTGCATTTTTGTAGATGTTACGGTAGTTCAAGAGTCTCC
Source organism: Lordiphosa stackelbergi (assembly GCA_018904235.1). Classification (NCBI taxonomy): domain Eukaryota; kingdom Metazoa; phylum Arthropoda; class Insecta; order Diptera; family Drosophilidae; genus Lordiphosa; species Lordiphosa stackelbergi. The sequence continues at coordinate 51,204 of JAEIFU010001880.1, read as the reverse complement.
CCGGGTTTTTCCATCAGCCCAAATGCAACAATTTTGTTTATTAACGTATCCATTGAGCCAGAACTGAGCGTTCAGTTTTCCACCTGTCTGTAAGAGTCAAGGTCTTGTGGTCAAGTAACTTGGCATTGGTAATTTTCTTCTAGGACTACAAAGAGTTAACGAATCAGACTATGACAATGTAGAAAAAACCTGGAACCTGCGTTTTATAAACGTTCGATACGTAAAACAATACTGAACAATTCAAATGTATACTACAAATCGACTTAGTTCTCATACTATTTTAGTCGTTTTGGGTCGAAAGGTATCGAAAGTAATTTGTTTACCAGTTTTGCTTTGTTTTCAAGCCATAAGTTACGCGTGATGCGTGACGCATTTGCATATATGTAGCAATAAGACAACATCTGTTGATGCCCACACATATCCAGGTGTATTTTATTTAAGATTCCTGCCTCTGACTAGGTAGCTCTAGCCAAGCCACGCCCCATTCCAAAAACATTGCCATTGGCTTCGTCTAGTGACTCTCAATACGTATATTAAAATTCTTTGCACAGTTGCAAGACGAAGAAGACACCCCAACGCCGCACGGCACGGCGGCAGGATTATCTGCTTCTGTGCGTGTGCGTATATTTGTGTGTGTGTGCGAGATGATAAACAGAAAACAGAAGCAGCAGCAGCAGCTAACCAGTTGGTTACGCGTTGCCATTGCGTACGGACGTGTGCGCGCGCGTCATTTGGAATTTGTTTTGTTTTTTGCGACCTTTTTTTTGAAACTGTTGTCTTAACTCGGTTACATTTCGATTGCAGTGTGCGTGTGTGCTGTGCTGTTCCCCCAATCCTCTAGCATGGAGGATCCCAACCGCATGATGGCCCACACTGGCGGTATGATGGCACCGCAGGGTTACGGCCTGCCTGGCCAAGATGATGGCCAAAATGCGGGCAACGAGAATGAGGTGCGCAAGCAGAAGGATATTGGCGATATATTGCAACAGATCATGAGCATATCGGAGCAGTCGCTGGACGAGGCGCAGGCCAGGAAGCATACGCTCAACTGTCATCGCATGAAGCCGGCCCTGTTTTCGGTGCTGTGTGAGATTAAGGAGAAGACCGGTAAGTTTTCAAGAGAGCTTAACAGAAATTTAATATGCTGTCGACCCAGCCCCAGTCCCGGCCCGCCCCCCCCCTCCCCTCCCCTGTTTCATTCACCAAAAACACACCGAACAGAATTTCAAATGGAGTTTTGGCGTTTATTTCCTTCCTTCCTTTCTTTTTTTTTTTTTTTTTTGTATATTACATCCACGCAGAGACGCAAACGTACACGTAAAATGGGCAATAACAGAACGTTTTGATTGTGGGCCAGATGTTTTGAATGGCCCTGACGTTGCCATTGTTGCCTAACCCTAAAGTACACACCACCCCAACCCCCAAGCTTAAGCCCCCAATGCGCATCGTTGCGAAATTGCCTTGGGTAGGAAAAAGGAACGTCTTGGGCCGCCGCCTTACGTGTTGAAACTTCTGTGGTTGGGTTAAAGTCCAAAAGTTGGCAATGGGAGGGGGAGAGAAACTTAACCCCACCTTTGACTAGCTTTGGGTTTCATTTTCAACGCTACAAAACATCTTTCTTAAAACAAAGAATCGAAATATATTGAAAAACTAATTGAGTTGCCGATTAAACTGTATCAGAACCAAAACATTTTACACTTTCACTTTGAATCCTGAGTTGGAAGAACGTGGCAGAGAAGTCTTACTCTTTTAGCTTTGTAAACTTTAACTTTATTAGAGGTTTTCTCGAAACATATAGAAGTAAATGTATTGTTCCTTTTTAAAATTCCAAGAGAACATTCACTAAATGTTCTGAATGTTAACATTCATTCTATTCGCCCGTGCTTGCTTAGCTTTTTATCAGCTAAAAAGTCACATTTATTATCGATATGTTATCGAAAAGCTAAGTGTCAGCAATAACACTGTTCTACAAATTGAGACCATTTGTGAGTATCACAAGCATCTTGAACAAATTCCTGATTACGAGTTGGTATGTCAAAGACATATCTTAGTTTCCGTTTAAAATTTTTATTTCCCACTTTTTAGGCTAATTTTATGAAGCCTCTAGATTAAAACCGTAACCGAAACCGTAACCCGTAACCGCTAAAAACACTTTAAAATTTGAAACCGAAACCGTAACCGTAACCGAAAAAAATGTTTTTCTTATAACCGTAACCGTATAACATTTATTTACAAAACCGGTTATCAGTACCGTAACCGAAACAAATATATGGGTTAATTTCGGTTTTTCCTCCACTAGTACAATTAACATTTTACATACATTTGAGTTTATTCACTAAAGTTGGCTACTTAATTATTATGCGCCGTACTGTTGCTAATGGGCTGGCATAACTATGAAGTCTCTGGAAAGTATCTTATACACATAGAAGCTAGGTACTCACACTCTGGAAATTTTGTCGGAGCGGAAATTGTTTGATAATTTCCAGAGGCGCTCCGACAATAAATTGTGACCAGGCTACAGGCAACAACTTTCGGACATTGCCAGTTTTAACTATTGCGTAGTTTTGGCTTTGTCGTATGCTTGCTCATGGTGGAATTAATAAGGTGAACCTATGCATACCACATATATTGGCCCTCAGCAGAGGCTGACGGCTTCACCTTTTTAATTGCACATGGTGCTTGCTTAGTTAATCGAAATTGAACATGTTTGATTGTTAGAAAGATTACACACACACTCGTACTTGCACACTCGGATAATGGACAACATTAATTCGATTGAATTATAATTAATCCCAGATAATTATCTGGGAAATAAGCCCCAAATTCAAGTTTTTCGGAAATTTTCAGTGCACTAAACGCGTATATGATCATTGATTGCGGGTATCACGTGCAAAAAAAATCTGAAAATTAAACAGTTCTTATGAACAATCTGACTTCTACATTAATATGTTTCTAAAACAAACAAGCAAGGTAGACATATTGGAATGGTGTGGAAAAATCAACAATATTCGCAGATCTGTTTGTTTATCAAAAGTTGTGTTAGCAGAACCGCCCACATACATAAGTGTTGAGTGTTCAGGAGTTGCAGGATTCGCTTGGACTTTCAAACTCTAAATGCAATTATGATATTAGATGTAACTACAATATCAATTAAGATGTCATTTCTGAGAATATCCATTGGTTACATAAAGGTACATAGCGAAAAATTGTATATTCGTTGACCAATGTATATTTATCTAATTAGTTAAACTTAGCTCGATACTTCTGAGAATTGAGTAGTTTCTTATATTTTAGTTAAAACTTATAATGTTAAACTTTAAAACGGGGTGAAAATGTTGTATAAGAAATTTGAACTAAGTACATTTAATGAATAAATGAGATACCAAATGGGGAAAGATTTGTCAAAGTAATATTTTATACTAATAACAGTAACCGTAACCGAAACTCGAAACAGAATAAGGCTAATAACCGTAACCCTAACCGTAACCGATATCTTACAACCGGAATATAACCGTAACCGGAAAAAAGCGATCGGCCAAAACAGTAACCGTAACCCATATAAACTTTATAGGAGTTATGAAAAGGCAAAGCCGAAACCGAACGGCAAAGTTTCACGAAGCTTTTTCATGGCTAGTCACTTCACAGCTGGCGCCAATAGCTGGTGGGGGTGGGGGTTTTTTTTTGTTTCTTGGGGGGGGGAGTCCACCCGACCCCCGGGCAAGGGGACCGACACACTAACCGCTGGGGGACACACGTGGATACATTTTATATTTGCGAATAGTATTTAACCCTCGTAAATATGATACGAAATTTCTTTATGTATCCTGGGGACCATAATCACAAGAGGCCAATTTCCTCACAGTCTCTGCAATCGGCTGCGGGATGCACTCTCAACACTTTCAAATTGGACGACACAGAGTGGCCTTTGGAGTCAATCAAACCAAAACCGAACTCGTTCTATTCACTCGCAAACCGTTATTCGTTTCTGTTATAAATTGGGAATCATTGTATGGTGGCCGGCTCTAGGGAAACCTTCCATCCCCAGAACCATAACTAAAGTTCAACGTAGTGCTGCGCTATGTATGACTGGTGCATTGCGTACAACCCCAACTGATGCACTTAACATAATGTTACACCTTATGCCTCTAGATCTTCTGGGAAGAAAAATCGCCAGTAACACAGCTCTCAAACTGAGAGAAAAGTGGTACCTGGAACTGCAGTTACTTGGCCTCGCTCAGCTGCTCTGCTAGATCTCTGGGAAGAGAAATCGCCAATAACACAGCGCTCAGGCTAAAGAAAGTGGGACCTGTTCTGCAATAGGGCGGTACCGCCAAAGCTTGACTACTGCATCCCAACAATTACGTTTACCACTATGTATAAAGTCACCATACCGAGTTGGGTGGACTGGAATTCAATACCTCACTCCAAACCCAATGCCATCTATTTCTACACTGATGGCTCCAAACTGGATGGACAGGTAGGAGGAGGAGTATTCAGTCCAGAGCTTGGGATCAAAACTTCATTTAGACTACGTGATCATTGTAGTGTTTACTAAGCAGAGGTTGTAGCCATCCAGGAAGCTACCAACCACCTGCAAAATCTCCCAATACAAGGACGCAAAGTATTTATTTTCTCTGATAGTCAAGCTGCATTAAAAGCCCTTGACGGTTATGTTAACAACACCAAAACTCTTACATAGTGCCGCAGATATCTTAATGAGATGGCTCAGCACTTTGAAATTAATCTTACAACGAGATGGCTGACCACCACGCCAGGCTTGGCACCACCACTCAGCTCTAACCGAATAAGAGCAACACAGGGGTGCCTCTTGCGACCTTTAAGCTAAAAACAAAGGAAACTACATATCGAATAACCATGAATCGATGGCAAACGACTCACACATGTGAAGTATCCAAGCTTACATGGCCTACTCTTATCAAGAAAAAATCTAGGGAGTTGCTCCGCCAAGAAAGAGTAAACATTTCCCTTTTAGTAGAGGCCCTAACTGGACACTGCCTTATAGGAAGACATGCCGCTAGGCTCGAAGTCATGCACAATGACTTCTGTAGAAGTTGCAATTCAGTGGATGAGGAGGAGAGTGTACAACACCTCTTCTGTTATTGTCCAGCTCTCAACAGAAGACGGCTTACAACTTTGGGTCGTCCTTTCCTAACCGATCTGTCGGAAATTTCTGAAATAGAGATTAACTCACTGCTTAAATTCGTGCTAGTTTCAAAATGGTTTAACGGGGAAAGACCCTCCCTCTACGATCACAGCGTAGAAAGGGTTATACATATGGTACCACTATGGGCCTTCATTGACCTAAGTGGACCAACCATTGCAACCTAACCTATTCTGGGGAAGGCATGAGAGCATGTATAATCGACTTTTAGTGCATTTGAAGCAGTAAAAACCAGTTTTACGAGGCAACTTATCGCCTTGTTTTTGAACATATTCGACAGGATTTTCGGCCGGTGAGTGTATCATGGACCGCTGTGTTGAGGAACCACAACACTGCTGGCCAGATTTATGGCTCTGCTGAAGAACGATTCATAAGCCAAACGAGTCGTAAGCTGGGCGAGAATGTGTGGATTTTTTAAGCGATTTTGGACATTTGCGAGCACCAATATTTTGGAAAGTGGGTTTTAGGTTGATTCCATCGTTTTGTTTACAAATTATATGAGGGGCCAATGCCATTACAGCATCCCTGATATAAACTAATATGAAAAATTGGCAAATTTCGCAGTCTTTTTAGACCATTTAAATATATTTTAATAGTTATTCTGCTATTCGGGGCGTAGATCATTAAAATCTGTCCTGTCGTTCATGAGTTATAAGTGGTGTAACTGATTTAACTGTTAACTCACTGTTAATTTAGTGTTAATTTGCTGTTGAGTCACTGGTAACTCACTGTTAAGTCACGGCTTAGACATTGTTAAGTCACTGTTTAGTCCTAGACCTAACAGTGTCACTGTTAAGTCGCTGTTAACCCCTCTTACCACCCTCGCACACTCTTACTCAACACAATCCACCTGCTGCCACGGCAAATGGTAAAAGCGGATAACTTTGCAAATACAATCTGTTGTAAAAACTAAAAAAAACAAACCGATGGTCAAAAATCGATAACAAAAGTATATCGTTTGTACGAAAAAGCCAGAAAGTGGCAACGCTTTGACAGATACCACTCAGCTGAGTGGTCAGACCCAAGGCATACTAAACAAGGTAGGCTCACTCGCTCTCTCAGAACTCCGAATATTTGTGTAAAAGAGAGCGAGAGAGTAATATATTTCAATACAAACACAAAAAATTCGTCCGCGAAGATGCTTCGCTTATAACAGTTGCTTACTGACTGAAATTTAACAAGTTGTCAAGAGAGCGAGAGAGTAAGCAGGCCTACCTTGTTCAGTATACCTTGGGTCAGACCCTTTAGAAACGATTCTATTTCACCTGATGGCTCAGCTGAGTAGCCTGAGTGTCTACTCAGACGTCTGTTTACACGCTAGTGATCAGATGAGTGATCAGGTCGTGTAAATAGAGCTTTAATATAACGAATATTAACCCTTTCAATAGTCAAATTTTGATTAATACTTATTGGCAATTATTACAATATCAATGGTTTCTTTAACACTTCAAAACATAGTTCTTTGTAAGCGGAAAAGTGTGCAAAATTTTGTCTCTGGTGTCTACTCTGCTTCTCTTTCTCTTTAAGTTTTGTATAAGAACCGTAAATGATGCCCAAAGAGGACATTTCCAAGATCTCCACTGCGGCCTCAGGGCCAAATGAGTTGCTGCTGTTGTTGTATGGGGCTTTGGGTATGCTCAATTGAGTATTTACATTACATTTATTTTATTTTTTTTTATCTATGCACACAGCAAGCGATAACACTTAAGGCTGGTATGGCCGATTTCCGTATCAATGACGGGGCGGCGCCGTTGTCGTTCAAGTAAACAAAGTAAAAAGAACCAAAAACAAAAAAAAAAACACAAAAAAACGAGTATTTTAAAAATACTTCTTCGGGTCATATACACACATATAAGAAGCTTTGTTCTCCCTCTCTGTCTCTCCCTCACATTAACATATTTCATCGACAGCGGCGGCGGCAACGTGCGAGATGTTGTGCGTCTTGAAATTAGTTTTCAAAAGCTTAAACCTGTTCGACGGGCATGCTTAATATGTGCGCGACATGTTTATTACCATAACATTGGACTCCTTCATACCAACTGGATGATTTTTACATTATTCTAAAGTCCTTTTCCCTCCCATTTAAATTTACGAGCTGGAAATGCCATTTACCATTTATCCATAGAGCTGGCTGCTGCCGCTGCTAATGCTGCTTTTAGATGCTTCATTAGATAGGCAAATGATGCTTTGGGTGTGTGTGCTTAAACAAAAGGGTTGTCCTTGCCACTAGACTGTAAGGAATACACATTCACCTGTACATACAGAGGCGCACGCTTAATATTGTGGATTTAAAAAGGTTTCAAAACTAACCCCAACTGCCCAAGTTAGTGTATAATTGAATGTGTCGCCAAACGAACTATGTAAAGCATTGGTGCCCAAAATGCCAAAAGCCTATCCCATGGGTTAGAAACTCATAATTCTGCTGGCGTCGCAGCCGACACACGCATAGAGGAGAATACGTGTGAATACAAGGCTTGGTCTCTCACGACGCTTGATTTCGGCTTTTTATTCTCTCAAGAGGTATTTGTTCGTTTGCTTGTTGCATATGTTGAAATGTCGTGCTGCTACGCACACAAGCGCAATGCTTGATTGTGTGAGTTTGGGCACCACCGGCTTACTATTCTTCTTCGCTTGCCTATCTGATCGTTAGCCAACTTGGTGGATCGATAACCAAAGACTCTACAAGGAGAAATATCAATAATGTGTATGTTGTGTTTCACCTCTAATTTCCCTGACATTCACTTGTATGGGCGTTACTTATCCTTGTAAGTTCTAGAGTCTTTGATATAAATTGTAGATGATATGAGATCTTGCTGGTATATTTAGATTTATTGGTTTTATATCCCAGTGCTACAAGTTACAACTTATATTTAATGCACCAGTCACATTGACATATAACATATGAGTTTATATTGACTAAGGACTAACAATTGTTTTAGCTTATTTAACTAATTTTACTAAATCATTTGGACCTAGAAGGTCAAAAATCGTCGCGGTGAAGAAAAAGCCTATTGTCCCTAGCCCACCTGTTTTTCTAACTAATCAAACTTTGTTTTTTAAAAATAAAATCATTGTTACAAAAGTATAATTCTTGTTTAGTGGAAGCAGGATATAGTGAAGTTTTATCCTGGAAGGATTTATCGACTCCAGAGACTTCACTCTAAAAGTCATTCAAAGATTGATAGCATATCAAGAATTTCTAACTAACGGATCGGATAACATATATTTCTGCGCATCATCTCATAGCATACATATGGACTTTACAATTAGACAAATTACTAGGAAGATCATTAACATATACAGAAAACAACAAAGTTCCTAAAACAGAGCCTTGAGGAACACCTCTCGTGAGGTTTTTGAAATAAGACGTGGAAGATCCAGCGACCACTGCCTGTGATCTATCCGTTAAGTAAGACCTAAGAAGTTTGGTTGCAGTACTAGTAAAATTATAGATTATAGAATATTATGATTCACAGTGTCAAATGCCTTGCTGTGGTCAAGCAGCGTCAAGAAAACCACATTACTTTCATCCAGCTCTTTTCTGACTTCCTCAGCTATATTTACGAGGACTGTTGTGCAACTTCTTTTCCTTCATCACTAAGGATTTATCAAGAAGTTCTTGTATTTGTGCCCATAATACGCTCAAATGCAAATTTTGCCAAAAATGGGAGAATAGAAATTGGCCTGTACTCGTCATTAGTTTTAGGGATTGACAAGATTTTGGCTCTTTTCCATATTTCGGGAAAAGATGAAGTGGTGAGGGACAGTGTTAAAAATATGAGTTATGTGGTCAAGAAGAAAGAAGAAGCTTTAACATTTTTTGGGTTAAGATCGTCGAGTCCAACTGATTCGATTTGCTTAAGTATACTTTCTAGGACGTCATAAGAACTGACACACACAAAACTAAAACTATTATCACAGTAGGGTAAAGAATTCAGGTACAAGTTGCAAGCAGCTTCAGGTACTTGGTTTTTTATAAATTGTTCATTTATCTTGGCTTGTGGTTTATTATTGAGAATTTCTAAATTTTTAAGATCTCTCCATTCACTAGTTTGGAGTGAAGGGGGAAAAGAAACTTAATCTGCCTCCATCTATGAGGGTTTTCACGCCTAATGAATTTGTTGTTGTTTTATGTAGCTACATATATGGCGCTCGTGAGCCGTATACGCGCCCACTTTTCTGTTGCGTCAAACAACAACGAATGTGTGGCTTGCGGAATGGGCTTGGGCTCCCCTGGATTAGAGTGAGCGAGAACTAACTCGTATGAATAAACCAGGGTTCCCCAAGCAGAGAGCGCAAAAACGTGACTGTGTCTCTCTCTCTAACAAACAATGAAGGTTGACTTCGGCAAGCATTCGGTAAGAATTGGCAAGCAGGTTCGTGCCCCCGGGGCTATCGTTGGAGAACTCTGGAAAAAACTCTTGCAAAGACACAGAGAGAGAGAGAGAGCAAATAAGTTTTTAGCATAGAAGCACAATTTGAAACGCCTCTCATTTTTGAGTAATGTTAACCACATTGTGACAAAGAGAGGCATAGCGACATATCTCCGACAACATATCTCCGCCCAGTACATTTTGCCGGCGGAGATATGTCGCTTTTTTTGTGGCGGAGATATGACGTCGGAGCTATGTCGTTACCCCTAAAGAGATACTTTACTCAAAATTATTGTCGACATAGGGAATCACGATGGTAAGAGGGAGACGGACGTAGGCAAAAAATAACTCAGAGAGTGAATGTTCGATTAAACAAAACTCTGGCTCTACTGCACGATGCGTGTGCCAATATGAGCTAGATATATTCAACGTTGAGTTTTGTTGATTGATTAAATGTGAGTAAGAATTTTTGTGTATGAGACAATCAAGAAATTATTTTAATTCTTACAGTTCTCTGATAAGAATGTGCGTTAATATTAATACCTTGATTTAATACCTTCCAATATCAAAAGAGGAAAGTCAGACACATCAGCAGGCAATAATCGGTATTCTCTCTTTCTCTTTTCTTCCTTTGTTTTGGTATCTACGCGGCCTTAAGCTGTTTCCTTCAGAGTTTCACATATACATTGAACACTTTGATGAAATGAACCGTACCATTTTGTGTTCGGTTCAGCATTTTCTAGCAAAGCATCATGATAAAATCACTACGCGAGTACTTATTGAACCACAAGGCTAAAACTCACACAAAATCCAGGGCCACCCAGTCGTTCTTTACATTTTTTGACAGCTTTCGAGTAGAAGTTTCGCCCTACATCAGGAAATCGAAGGTGACCATGTTGGTTCGATACACCAGATTATAACTTTGAGTGATCGAAACAAGACGGACTGAGTATATCGAAGCTGCGCAGTAAGCTAACTTCTAGTTATTGTATCATAAGCAAGCACTGTTGAAATATGACAAACTTTACGTTCCGTTTGACTTGTGTAGAATTGTTTCAATGGCAAATCCTCAATAATATTCCCGAAATGTGTGTGCTTTAACGACCTTTATGATAATCTAACCATCAATAGTACGCTGGCTCTAGGTCTCGTTATGTTTGCACATAACTTCAAAAAGCAGGAACACAACACACCACAAAGGAGGCTGTTTCATTGGTACCTCTACCAAATCTTCAGTGACCTGCGACTAATGTACTGGCCCCAACGACTCTTACTCCATGCCGGAGCCACCATAATCGTTTGGGAATTCCTAAACGACTTGACAGCAAAATCCGGCACACATAAGAACAGTGCTGGCTGCCAGTACCTTTGTGACTGTGTTGTGTTCCCCAATCTTGGCTTTGCTAATGTTAGTGAGAGAGATTTCCTCCCCGCTTCTAACACAGTAACCAATAGTTTGAGTACAGAGTAGCATTCAAACCGGGGTTTTTGTTGCTATAAATGAAACTATTTCTGTTTAGTTTCAGCAACGACGCCGTGCCTGGCGTTTTTTACACATGCGTGTGCTTTAACGACCTTTATGATAATCAAACCATCAATAGTACGCTGGCTCTAGGTCCCGTAATGTTGAATATGGTCACACTATTTTGATTTGTAATGGTACAACAAAGTTTCCTCTGGGTTTAGTCTGATGCTTGCGTAAGCCCTTCTCCCTTTAACAATGACCTAGACCAGCGGTGGGCACGCCCTTGCTCCCTCTGCTTCGAGATTTATGTTTTTGGCAACTGGTGTAACTCAGACGTATAAGAAATTGCGTCGCAGCAGGTGCAGTGTGCGCGATCGAGACTCGTTGATACGAGACTGAAATACGCATGTTCTCCACTTTAATCACGAGTATGCTTAGGGGCCAAATGGATGCATCTCACTAATCAAAATTGCTTGTAAAAGAACACCTTCTACATATTCTATACCCTTGGTATTTTCATTCGGTGTTGTCGTCTTGCCTATGATTGATTTATGATTTGGCGATAACTCCCAACACTGTTTCGTCTTATCAGTTAGAGTAGCTGCTACTGTCACTGCTTATTGCAAATTTCCTACAAGAAACACAAGCCATTCCCCAACTTTTGCCACAACTTTAGCAATATTCTCTGTAACCTAAGCATAATAAAGCAACCACCAAGAGACAACATTGTAAGCCCATCCATTCCCACACCCACCCATCGCTTGTGTTACCTTCTTCTTGTGCGATATTAAACCAGCTGTCGCCAAAGGCAATATCTGCTGTGTGCCCTGTGCTCAGAGTGAGGGAGGTAGGGAGGGAAGGGTAGTAGGGAAATAGTAGGTGCTGGCAGAACTAACTAAGGCGGAATAGTTGTACCATTTTTTTAATATTTTTGATTGAGTTTGTATAATTTCATTAAAAGTTAAAAGTTTCATTTTATTTCACGCCGACTCCATTCAACCGCACCCCATTTCGGCTGCTGCTGTTGCTCTTGCTTTTGCATGCATCGTGCCAAAAAAAAAAAAAAAAATTCGTCCTCTTCTTACTCCCCAGTTCCATGAATAATTCAAAGCGAATAACACTGGGCGGAGACACAAATGGGATTTCATATTTGGGTTGGGGAAGTGGGTTGTTTCTTTCTTGTTTTTTGTTTTAATTTGTTGGCCATTTAATTTGGTTGTGGCGTGTGGTGCACTTTTTGGTTTCTACTGCGTTTGCATGTGTACACCAGCCCAACCCTAACTCATTTACTCAGTTTCGGCTCCCAAAGTGCTGTTGAAAATGTTTGATATCTAAGATTTTTCGATTTCCCCCCCCTTGGGCAGTTATGTCGTTATCAAAAGGTATTTGTTGGGACGCTTTAAATTGTGGAAATAATATTTTTGAATATTTTAAAAGATTTTCTAAAAGGGATGGCCACATTAGTATTAGATCGAATCGAACAATGTTGCTATGAATATCATTTTGAACCCTCATCATTAGGCTTTCTTTTTCAGTTTGTAACGTTTCGCTGAAGTGTAAACAACATAGTTTATTTGTGCTCTGAGTATGTCAAGAAAATACAATTTGCGGGAAAGTTTACTTTTCTGCTTTTATTTGAAGAAAAATGCAGCTAAAGGTCATGGAATGTCGGAAAACATGCTCCAAGCGACAGTGACTTGACAGTGACTTGAACAGTGACTTGACAGTGACTTGATAGTGACTTGACAGTGATTTGAAAGTGGGTTAACAGTGACTTGACAGTAACTTAACAGCGACTTAACAGCGACTTGAAATTGGGTTAACAGTGGGGAACAGTGGAAGAGGGTATGTGAAAGAGGTTGAGGAAGAAAGAGTGGGAAAAGATAGTTTTTTAATTCATTTCCTTTACCCGTTTCCGACTCAAATATCGAATCTCCTCCCGTCCTTAAACAATTAATTAAGAAGCAAAACCGGGATTTCATGCCCTTAGTCGATGAAATCAACCTGCCAAAATCGTAAACTGCCATTAACGTTCCCAAACCCAATTACAAATCTTCTTGAGTCCTTAAAGAAAATGATTTTCTTTTGAAAAATTCAATAAGACAATGAACCTCATTCCTTACCAGTCTACAACAAAAGATGGTCCAACAACTAATGTCGTTTTTCACCATATATTTCTTTAAGTCAATAATATATCTATATATGTCACGTTCGAATGCAATTATCTTGAAAATGAAAAATTGCCCCAAATCAGCCTTAATCGGGGGTGCCACAGAAACGTCTTCCAACCGAATTCCAATTCTTAGGTGCCACAGAAATTTCTTTTGTTTGGTTTCAAACCTCTAATGTTTGTTAGGAGGTTTTGCAAAGCTGTTTTCTCACTAGTGCCGTTTGTCGAAGTGGCGCCCTCTACATGACAGCTAGCGGATTAAGGGATGGAACCTAATACCTCATGTTTGGCGCCATCAAATTTTTAAATTTTGCTTTATATTGGTGGAGAATGCGACTTAAAATTGAATTATTATTTGAAAATGCATCATAAAACATATAACAGAATCAAAAAATTTCTGTTTGGCGTTAGAGATTCAGCCCTGTTATTAGAGATGGAACATCAATTGGAACATCTGGTGTTCCAACTAGATTTTCTAATTAGAAAATGAAATCTCTAGAAGTTCTGTGGCACCAACGAATTTTTCGAGAGATTTACAAACCAACCGTCGGCAAAATCTTTAGAGATTTCTGTGGCAACCCCGAATATAATATAATAATAGGGCTTTTTAAGCGGAATAAGTTAAAACTTATTTGAAGACTTTTATTTACTTTAAAAGTTTTCAGTTTGATGGTCAAAGTCCGTTCTTTGACAAAAATGGAAATGCCGATATATAAAACAAAATCTTAATGTGTTTAGCATCTCTAAATATCTCAAGAACGGCTTTACGGGTTTACAGACTTTAAGTTAGTTGCCTTCCGCATTTCTTAAAGTTTCGGCCCCGAATAGCAATTAAAAAAAGACACAGGTAATCGGTCACAAAAGAAACTTTGCAAAATGCTATAATTATGTTATGTTGGCGCCAAACATGAGGTATAACGTGCCACAATCGCTAAACGGCGCCACTGATGTGGTTGGTTTAGATTAACATGAAAGACTTTTGTTGTTTTTCCTAATAATTATTGAAACGCAAATTTCAATATTTAAACTAATTAAATAGTTTATTCATTTTATGCAACCTATCCAGAAAAATAATTTTGCTTACAGTTTCCAAACTAAGTTTTGCTTGTCAAAATTGTTTGGGTGGTGAATTTTTGCTAAATCTCCTAACAAAACACGAGAGATTTGAAACCAACCGAAAGAGATTTCTGTGAGACCAAGAATTGGGTTTGGGTTGGGATTTGTGGAAGAGATTTCTGTGACACCTCCGAACTAGTTTAGATTTTTATCAAGATTGAATAGTTGACAATTGTCGACGGGTAAAAAGGATGCTTAGACAAAAATTTATAACAAGTTTAAATTATTACATCGACAGGTAAATAGGACGAATACGTTAACAGTTCCAAAAAAAATCTCGAAATTTCCAAAATTCTATAATAAGTTTAGATCATCATGAAGTAAATATTCGGGTAAATGAAAGGTGCAGGTCAAAATTTATTTATGATTTAACAGTAGGTTCAAACAATCGCAAAATTTTTTATATATATTGATTATTTTGAAGACAGTTAAAATAGACGGATGGTAAAGGTCCACAAAATCGCGAAATTTAATAAATTTTCAATCGAGTTTAGAATATCATGATGATTTGATAGAGTGAAAATGAAATGTATGCTACACTTCTTCGTTTTGTGTTTAAAATACTAAAGAGGTGATGTATAACGCGCCGGGACAGCTAGTTTTTTATATTTCACAAATCATAGTTCAAAATTTGTTGAAAATTAGGTTCTAGCAGTATTTTATTTTGGTATAACAAAGGCTTGGTTTATAACCATCAGCCATAACTTATGATATCAAACAATATAATTTCTTAATTTTTAGACAGAACACTGACAATTTAGTACTATGAGTACAATTACATATTTAAAAACAAAGAAATTAAAAACGAGAAAGGCAAAGCTAACTTCGTCAGTACCGAAGTTTTGCTACATAAAATAGTTGTCTCAACGGTTAGCGACTTCGACCAAACTTAGCAGGTCAGCTTAAAAACATTACATTTTACCCATGACCGTATTTGAGAGCAGTTATATTGAGAGCAAAACAGTTTTTCTCACTAAAATTTTCCGACCGAACATTTGTATGGCAGAAGTAGTTATCCGATCCGGCCGGCTCCGACATATTAGCCGGGTACTATAAAGAAGACTCTATGCAAAGTTTCAGCTTGATAGCTCCAAAACTGAGGAACTAAACAGACAGACGGACAGACGGACGGACGGACAGACGGACGGACAAAGCCCAATCGACTCAGCCTCATGCTGATCAAGGATATATATACTTTATGTGGTCGGAGATGATTCCTTCTATGCGTTGCAAACTTCTGGGCAAAATTATAATACACTTTTCAAGTGTATAAAAAGTGACATTTAAGCTCTTGAATAGCTAAAAATTTCCCGGCGTATTTCAGCGTATGGTGATAGTATCTCCCAGTTTTCTGCATAATTACCCATCGCGATTTCCGTTAGGGAAGGCTTGTTGAGGTTTTTTTCCTAAAGTAATCAGTGTTCCAAGGTTGTGGTTCAGTTTCTTGTAAACTCTTCTAAACTCCAGATTTTGAAAGTTTTCTCTTACCCGGAACGCGATGTTTTCCAGCATCAACCTTTGTGAGGCTTTCCTAGACTTAGGAGCATCAAGATTGATGTCGAGATTGCAAGTAGAAGCAGGGTCAGTATGAGAAAGACATCGAAACCTACCATCTTTTTGTAGATTAAAAAGCCGCTAGGTCAAGATTTTTTGAAGCCCACTCTACCTTTGGTATACCAACAAAGAACGTTCGACTTTGCATGATGACGTTGAGCAGCACTCCAGCAAAAATGGTCCACAAACGAAATGCGAAAGGAATGGGGGAAAAGGCAAGGTGGGACGACCAGGTGCGGAATAACTTTTCTAAGCTTGGTGTGAACAACTGGTGCCAGCTCGCACAGAGAAGAAACGACTGACGGGCATTAGTAGCAGCGGCCGAGACCGTTAAGCGGTTGTGATATAAATTTCGGACCAAAAAAGAAGAAGAAGTAGAAGCAGTGGCTTGCCATTTCTCAAACACTTGAGTTTTGCTAGCTAACATCATGTGTGCTACAACTCTAGACGTACCGGCGCCAGTCGGGCGCACAAGCAACAACAATATGTTACCGAGATGGCGAGATTTGCTGATAAGGGTTTGTTTTTTTCTTCAGTTTTTGCTGTTAGACTGCTCTGAAACTCATTTTACTTGCCCTAACCCAAACAATTATAATCTTTCATTAGCATTAGCAAATAGCTCAGGTGCAGGACGAAATATGGAACGCTTTTTGAAAATAGAAGTTGAACTCTGTCGTTTATACGGCTTGAAGAGTTTCCATTTTACATTGAAATGTACAGGAGTTTATCCCTTGTCTATGTGTAAGAGTATGAAAATCCAGGCATTTTTACTTTCTCTCAACTGTAGGGGCATCTTTCAGACGTAGATAGTCTGCCTCCTTTACTTAATACCATGATTTCTCATTTACTTACACAGAAGGTTAAGCTCAAAGAGAACTCAAAAAACAAGAATATTTGTTCATGATCCATTTAATGATTTCGGTATCCATTTGATCCGAAAAGGATATTATTAATATCCACTTAATGTTAAATTGATCTTAGATTATCCTCCAATGGAGCTAAAAGCCGTTCAAAGTTCATGATGAAACTATCCATTTCAAATGAATCAATTTATTTCCTGTGTGGGGGTAATAATATGCAGTCTTGCTTATCCCATTTTCGTTGGGTCCATATATCCGTTCAAGTAAATTAATCATCTTAGTTAACACCTTCCTTGGTGGCTTTTTGATGCATAGTTAAATTTTTTTTCCTTTGTTTGGGCGGTAAGTGGGCTGCACAACCCAAACACACTTCACCAAACTGAAACCAAGATTCCTTCTATTCAAAGTCTGAAATATCTTTTTATCCATCAACTTGTTCCTTCCACTTTAAAATGTATCTTTAACACAAGTTTCAAGTCCCAGACACAAGAGCAAATTTTACTCCTTTGGCGCAGCAACGTGATTAAGATCCCCCCCCCGTCCTCTTAGCTAGCAGCTAGCTCCCTCCGGTTTGGTTTTTGGTTTTGGTCGGTGGCAGCAAATGGCGCAAAATCTAATTCATGCATAGCCATGCCTCGCGAATAACAAGAAAGAGGAAAGCACAAAGGAACAATACACATTTCCCCAGACAATCTGACAACGTAACACGCATACAACCCATCCACCCATCCACCCAAACCTCCATCCCCCCTTTCGCAACCCCTGCCTGCCTCCCACACGTAATACAATTGCCAATGGCCAAAAAGGAGCAAGTTTTGCGTTTTGCTCTGGCAAATAATAAAATTTAATGTCCCTTCATCCTGGGCGCGCGGACTCGTCGCTTGTTATTGTTTCTCTCTATCTATCTGTTGAAATCTTAAATTCTATTCATCGTTTTGTTACCGTTGTGCAGTGCTCTCGATTCGCAACACGCAGGAGGAGGAGCCACCAGATCCACAACTGATGCGCCTGGACAATATGCTGATTGCCGAGGGTGTGGCTGGTCCCGAAAAGGGCGGCGGCGGTGCAGCAGCCGCCTCGGCAGCGGCCGCCAGCCAGGGCGGTTCGCTGTCCATTGATGGGGCCGACAATGCCATCGAGCATTCAGACTATCGCGCCAAATTGGCCCAGATTCGTCAGATCTATCACCAGGAATTGGAGAAATATGAGCAGGCCTGCAATGAGTTCACCACGCACGTCATGAATCTGTTGCGTGAGCAGAGCCGCACCAGGTAAGGCAGCAGCCGTCCAAAGTTCCTTTAATTTTCGAAGGTGACCTAAATGGCGTCTCGTTTTTTCTTCCCGCAGACCCATCACACCCAAAGAGATCGAGCGCATGGTACAGATCATACACAAGAAGTTCAGCTCCATACAGATGCAACTGAAGCAGTCCACCTGCGAGGCCGTCATGATATTGCGTTCACGTTTCCTGGATGCTCGTCGCAAGCGGCGCAACTTTAGCAAGCAGGCATCCGAAATTCTCAACGAGTATTTTTATAGTCATCTGAGCAATCCGTATCCATCCGAAGAGGCCAAGGAGGAGCTGGCGCGCAAATGCGGCATAACGGTGAGTGGGAGATGTGATATGGCAGGAAGAGGGTGACGAAATGTATTAAAGGAAATTCATCTTCTTATTTGCCACATTCTCGAGTCACGCTCACTGCTGATATCGATAATGAGCTTATCATACATCGATATACATATCGATAGTATCTAACATTCAAGAACAAAGAAGGTATTAAAGGCCTGTAATAAGACTCCACTTGGACTCCAACATTCTTCTTTTTCTACCTCAATCCCTTATGGTACACTACTGAGCTTTATATTCTCCCTTGTAAGCTATGCGTACAGTGTTTGTCCGAAAAGTAATAGAATTGATTTTCGTCCGCCGCGAATGCACTTCGAAGCGACTGCATTCGGTGAGGGCGTTCCTAGCTAACGAACGAGCGGCTGGTCAGTTGTCTCCCAAAACCTGGAGAGTCAGGACAGGCATTTTCGAGCGACGTGTCAACGGCAAGAGGTACGCGATTAAATTCTGTGTGAAACTCGGTAAATCTACGACAGAGACGTTTGATATGATCAAGCAGGCTTACCCAGATGTTGCTTTATCAAGAAGCGGTGTGTTTTGGAGGGCCGGGAAGAGGTCGCCGATGAAGACCGTGCTGAAAGACCTTCGACTTCGACAAACACCGACAATGTGACTCGTGTGCGCAAAGTTTTGAATTCAGACCGTCGACTAAGTATTCATTTAATTGCCCAGATGTTAAATTTACCAAAATCTGTGGTTCATGACATTGTGACGGAGCATTTGAACATGCGCAAGGTGGTCCCAAAAGTGAACTTGAAAAGTGACTTCTTATGAACAACTACCTGACCAAGGCCGGCATCCCAACGCTTCCGCAGCCGCCCTACAGCCCAGATGTGCCCCTCCCCCGAATTTTTTTGTTTCCCCGCCTAAAATAGCCTATAAAAAGGCAAGCTAGAGGAAGAGGGGATCAAGCAGCATGCACCGCAGCTTTCGAAAAGGCATATTCCGATTTTTTTTATTTTCTTAAAAATAAAGTTATAGACATATGAAAAAGTAAATAAGGCTAATTATCTACTGCACCGACACAAATAAGGAGAACTTTTTTTATCGATACATCGATTGGCCTGCAAAGTAGATTTACAAATTTGGTGCAGACAAAAAAAGCTAAAAGATTGCGTGAATTGATGTAATGGGAGCATTGAAACGACAATATGTGGTAAAGGTCGTTATAGTTATCGCACAGAACTCGGAGAGGATCATGACGAGCGTAATTTGATCTGCACACTTCCAAAGACAACGGACGAAAACGGCGAGTTGCTCTGCAGGGTACGTTCCACTTCATAAGATTTAGGAGGAGAGACGAATCTACATCACCAACAATTAGCTTATGCAGAAAAATTACACCTTGACTAGTCCTGCGGTCTTTTAGAGTGGGCAAGTTTAGAAGTCGTAGCCTATCTATATAGGGAGGCAAACGGCGACCAGCATCCCAGTTTAAGCCCCTGAGTGCAAAGAGAAGAAACTGTTTTTGAACCGATTCTAGTATATCTTGATAGAAGCTATACTGAGGGGACCAGATGCTTGAGCAATACTCTAGCGATGGTCGAACGAGAGACACGTAGAGAAGCCTGGTTATATATGGATCTTCAAACTCCTTAGACCAACGCTTAATGAAACCCAGCAAACTCTTACCTTTGTTGGATATGACACAGATGTGGTCATTAAAGCAAAGCTTGTGATCAAATAATACCCCCAGATCCTGAACTGAAGTAATACGGTCCAGAGCTCTTTGATCAATAGCGTATGTATTCAAAGCAGGTTTAGTGCGGTAAAACGACATGAACTTGCATTTATCGTGATTAAGATAGAGCATATTAACGTTGCACCAAGATTGAAGATAATTTAGGTCAAGTTGTAGACATTTATACGAATCGGGAGAAGAAAGCGTCATAGACAGCTTAACATCATCCGCAAACATAAGGACTTGAGATGACTTAACAACCTGAGGAAGATCATTAATAAACAAACCAAAAAGTAATGGTCCTAAGTGACTACCTTGCGGTACACCAGAAGTAACACTTACTATCTCAGAAGTTAAATCATTAAAGATGACTCGTTGTTTTCTGTTTGAAAGATAGGAAGATAACCACATCAATAAATTCGGGGGAAACCCCAAGCTAGACAACTTATGAATAAGAAGTCTATGATTGACCGAATCAAAAGCTTTACTAAAGTCGGTGAAGATGACATCGGTCTGTAATTGATTAAGAAAGCCGCGACTAATTGCATTAGTGAACTCCAGAAGATTTGTCGTAGTAGATCGGCTTTTAATAAATCCGTGTTGACAAGGCGAGATGAGTGAACGGCATTGATGCTGCAGTTGTTCAGTGATCAGTTTTTCAAAAAGTTTTGGGATAGCACTGAGTTTTGCAATGCCACGATAGTTCTCGATGTTCGACTTATTGCCCTTTTTGTGCAGCGGGATGATAAAAGATTCCTTCCAAATGGGTGGAAAAAAGCTTTGGTCAATCGACATTCGAAAAAGTTTAGTTAAGGGCTGTGAAAGGGAGCTAGCACAGTTCTTAAGGACACAACTGGGAATCATGTCGGGGCCAGGAGCAAACGAATAATTTATCGTTGAAAGACACCTTAAAACGTCTGACTCATGAATTATGGGTTTATTTATGGAATCTGTATGAGGTAGTGTATAGGGATAATTAGAGTCACTGATACAACTATGAGATGAATAGGTAGACTGAAAGAACTCGGCAAATAAGTTGGCTATGCCCAAGTCATCAGATGCTGTACTATTATTAAAAAAAAGGGATAAGGGAAATAAATTGGACGTTACGTAGTTAGAGTTAACAAAAGAAAAAAAGAACTTAGGGTTGCGTCGAAAGTTATCTTTACAGCGTATAGTCTGTTGGAAAAATTAGACTTTGCAATAGAGTATTTGGCAAAATCGGCTTGTGTATGTCAATCTACGAAAGCCATGGGGCTATTAAAAAGAGTTAACGAGTAAAGACCGGAACATGTTCATAGAATAAATTGTTTCGGCATGACGGCACCAGATCTTCTGCGAGGAACTAGCTGGGTGCTTTACAAAAATCTATAATGAAGGAATTGCTGGCCGTAAGGAATTTGACTAGCATTCTATTCCCAATTTTAAAAAGAAATAAGTTGCCGGAGAACTATCGAGCACGTATCTTTTATGTACGCGTGTGCGAAGATAATGATGGGAGTTCTGAATCAGCTATTCTGACCAGATTGGGCGGATGCAATGGATAAATATGAACGAGTTTAAGGCAGGTTTTAGAGCGAAATATTCAATGCGTTCTTCGTAGACTTCAAAGCTGCTTTTGACAGTGTACCAAGAATTTATTGGCATATAAACTAAAAACGATGGGGTATCCTCAAAAGATGACAAACTTTTTGCAAGCGGTATTGTCGGATACAAAAAAGATTGTGGAATGGAG
Source organism: Lordiphosa stackelbergi (assembly GCA_018904235.1). NCBI lineage: Eukaryota > Metazoa > Arthropoda > Insecta > Diptera > Drosophilidae > Lordiphosa > Lordiphosa stackelbergi. The sequence goes on along the minus strand of JAEIFU010001880.1, from coordinate 29,441 downwards.
AAGCAATGTCTGAGGAGTTCACCACCAAGGCAGGAGTCAGACAGGGATTTCTGCTATCACCTCTACTTTTCGCCTTATATTTGAACGAATTTAATTACCTAAGGAATTATACATTACGCAAAACTATTCTTTAAAAAAGCACATCCAGGACAGGGCAAACTCAGCTAGCATTAACGCCACGCTTGGGAAACTTCTTCCGGAACAAAGATGTTGGATTAGGAGCTAAATGGAAGCTGTACCAAACTAAATCAGCAGATCGGTTCGTTCAAAAGCTATGGGGCGCAAATATGGGGATCGGCCAACCGAAGAAGTTAACAGGTACAAAATTTTTTTCATCAAGAAAAATGTTTAGGTTCGCCGACTGCACTCCGAATTATTGCATTCAACTAGAACCGGAATTACTCCTGCCCACATTTTTACTCTCAGTCTGCACCTCCGATATATGCAAAGAACTATTTTTGAATACGAATCAAACAGGTTACCAAACCAATTCCTCAAAAAATACTGCTAAGGAAAAGGATAAGGATGGGTTAAATGTTTAAATGATATAAGTATCAATTTAAACATGGACTGTTTCCGTTGACAAGAATGGAGTGGCAGAACAAAACAGAAGTGCTTGAAGCGGATAGAAATCACGAACGCAGCCTATGTTCTGAAATAGATATTTAGACCATGGCATAGGACCGAGCTGCTATTCAATCGCATAAATGGGACAAGATAATGTGGATTTTAAAGCAAGATGTGATCTCATAATATTACAAAAACATTTGCGAAACGAGCCAGATGAATGTACCTTGTGCAACATAAAAGAATGGGGACTTAGAACATTTTATAGGCAGATGCCCAATCCTCAAAATCATACGTTCTAAATTCTTTGGGAAACCCTCACTCGCAAAATGAAATTATTGCCGATTAAATGGGGAAGACGATCAAGGCTGGGAAAAATTAGTTAACTACGTCACAAGCGCTTTATCATATAGGAAACTAATAATTACAGAATTGCTTAAATTAAATTTAATTTTTATCTCTCTTTATCAAGATTATCATGAAGATTTAATAGTTGGCAATTGAAGACGGGTAAATAGGAGGTGTTGGTCAATCGGTTTAAGGAAATTTTAACATTTGCAATATTTTTTTTATGAAGTTAGATTGACATGAAAACGGGTAAATAGAAGGATCAAAAAATACGCGAAGTTTAGATTAACATGAAGATTGAATTGATGGCAATTGACAAGTAAGCGTCACTTCTTCTAGAATTCTACCTGCCCTGCTAGTAATTCATACAAAAGCCCAAAAATGTTTTTATATTTTAAAATTGTGATCGAAATTTTTCATATAAACTTTCCGTGGACTATGACTAATTAAACTTCACTTCTCTTTCGTTTTTCCCTACGCCCAGGTGTCGCAAGTGTCCAATTGGTTTGGCAACAAGCGCATTCGCTACAAGAAAAACATTGGCAAGGCCCAGGAGGAGGCCAATTTATATGCGGCCAAGAAGGCTGCTGGCGCTTCACCTTATTCAATGGCCGGACCGCCCAGTGGCACCACCACGCCCATGATGTCACCCGCACCGCCACAGGACTCGATGGGTTATCCCATGGGCTCCGGTGGCTATGATCAACAGCAGCCGTATGACAACAGCATGGGCGGCTATGATCCTAATCTGCATCAGGATCTCAGCCCTTGAGGATAGGCTTGCCACAACTGAGAAGAACCCCGAAACCTAAAATGGAAAAATGGCAGCTGCATTCTCTCGCGACACCCCCCCTCCCCCACAACTCCACTTCCACAGGCAGCCAGCAATAGCGCATAGATCGAAACTAAATATACTTAAATCATGTATACGATGTATTAACTAATAACAAATAAATTTTAATTTTGCCAATGTTTTTTTTTTTTTTTTTGTTTCTTTTTGCTTTGCTTTTTGTGCTAAGCTAAGGAAATAATTATTTGTATTTCTAAGCTCAAATTTTGTATTATTTGTAAGCCAATGCCACAACACTCCTGGTTTGATATCCTTCTCCTCGTGTGCTTAGACAACAGTTTTCTAAACAATTATTGCTGCCTGCCCGCCGAAGGGAGTTTTGCCAGCAATACGTACTAATAGTTACTTACATATATTTTTTTCCTAGTCCGTAAGTCTGCAAACACAATTGTATACTAAAGAGAAACATTACGAGAAACCAACAAACAAACAAAAAAAAAACAAACGTTGAAACCAATCATGTATACTAACTAATCGAACCGTTCTTTCAAAAATCAATGTATACGACGATGTAAATCAAATTACGAAAACGAAACACACAAAAATATTAATTAATCCCCTTTTTTTGTTGGGTTTTTGTTTTAAACTCAATTTGTATTTGGACAGCTTCCAAAAAGAAGGCAGAAATAATAGAAAACTTATTCAACATGAACTAACTTCCTCTTAGTATTCAAAGGAAAAAGTATTGTAATAACACAAACAAACTTTCAGCTAGCTGTTAGAGAACAGAATACTATAATTATTTTAAAATAATAAAGAAAAAGCTATATAATAATTAAATAAACGACAACAACAACAAAAAGTAAAAAAAAAATGGTGGCAAACAAACCAAAAGAGGATCATTTTACTGGATTGGGTTAGATAAATGAAGTTCTGTGGACCAACAGCGCTCTGGGCCTAAGCTCAGAGGCTGGACCGGCTGGACATTCTGCTGTTCGAGATCGTTTTTCCGAATTCCAGTATACGATATTCACTCTGCGGACCGAATGCTAGGTGGTGCAGCAGTACTTATCAAAACATGTCTCAAATATCACCTACATAGCTCGATTATGAGGGCTTCTGTTATGTGCCTTGCAGTTAAAGTGGCCAGTGATCTTGGGGGAGTAGTTATTGCGGCTATCTACTGTCCGTCAAATCTACAGTGGTCAGCCGAAGACTTTTCTAATCTGTTTGAAGAGCTTGGTCCCATGGTTCTTAATTGCTGGGGACTGGAACGGGCATCACCAGCTCTGGGGTGGTACAATCGCCACCGCCAGAGGCATAGCACTGTATGAATGCCTACCTATCAACTAGAAGTCCCACGTTCTTTCCTTCTAACCACAATTTTAGCCCATCAGCCTTAGATTTAGCTATTTACTCTGGAATTCCTACAAATAATCTGGCAATCAACGGATTGCTGGAACTTTCTTCCGATCCATATACCGCTGGTAATAGAATTTCGAGCGGCAGCTTTACCATCAGGGTCAAGTCGAGACTATTACCCAGACATGACAACATTTCTCGATTTCAGAGTAAACTGGAGTAGATGGTAAACCTCGAACTTTTACTTCAAAATATTCACACAGCCGCTGAGCAAGCTCCTGCAGTCATTGTAGTCCCCCTCAGGCACTTTTAAAACCTGAGCTAATCACCATTGTGAGACGCAAGAGAGCGCTTCGCCGCAGATGGATGATCTCTCGCAACCCTTTAGATGAGGCTGACTACCGTAAAACTGCAGATTCTATTAGAAAGCTTCTATTTGACATTAAGGCTGAATACCTAGAGGAAAAACTATGCAACATGACCAAGGAAATGCACCCGACATGTCAAGAGACAGCCCCTACAAAGGCTTGTAATCCGAAGGAAAAACGGGCCATGGTCTAAGTCTGATCTGGAGATAGTCGAGGAGTTCGCCCACAAGTTCCCAGCCAGCATTTCAAGAAATTTTTGAGCATATTCGAGTCTTTTTCGACTCCTCTTACTGATTAAAATAGTCACAAGTGCGCTCGTTTTCCGATCCGAAATGACTCTTTCGTCGGAAGAAAATGGTACCCTAGCCGCGACTCCTCTGAAAGAGTCGTTTGTGACTCTTCCGAAAGAGTCTTTTATAACTCTTCTAAAGCAGTCATTTATGACTCGCCCTTCAAAATCATTTTCGAGTCGTATTACCTATCAGTTTCGACTCGAGACCGAAAACAATCATTATTCAATCACCCGCGCGATCAATTTTCGATGGTTTTACGTTTTGTTTGTCTGATTTCAATGAATCATATTTTAAGCATATGCACGATTCATTTTCGAGTCTTCTTTTAATCACCAATCTCTTTTTAATCAGCAAGGCGACTCGAAAAAGACTCCCCAAAAGTGATTTTGTAAAAACAAAATTAAAATGGGGGTTGAGGGACAATTCACCCCCTTCGAGTCTAGATACTAGCCGACTCTTCTCCCATCAGACCCATATCCTTCTATCATCCAACGAACTCTGTTGTTGGCCGTGAAACAGTGTCAACAGTGTCTAAAAGTGTAGCACATTTGCACGCATGTAAGACTAATATAAAATTTCTAAAAGTATCATAGTATCTCAATAAAGGGTCATCAGTTAGGCCCAGTACTAATCCTCCCTATCATCCTCCAGTCTACTTATTATATCGGCCTTTGCTAGCAGGGATTTCCTAAAACATAGCATTCTATGCTAATTAAGAATTGGGCTTCTTCGTAGAAAATGCTCAAGGTTATCCAGTTCTTCAGTGTTCCTGACGATTGTAAGTGCTAGACTCCAGTTTTATCAGTTCGAATCGGGCCTTAAGTATACAGGAAGTTGTGGTGACTGGTGCGCAGTGACCTGTCGCTGTTGGTTGTACTGCAAGGTTTTTGCATTGACGACATCATGAATGGTTATCCGGAAAGAACTCCATTCCCGTGATGATCTTAAGCAGAGTCTGCAGTCTATTTGAAGCAGGATGCATAATTCATTTAGACTTCTTACCCAGAACATATTCTTTTCCATTAGCATGCTGGTAATATAGTGTGGAAGTGCCTGTATTTGTTCTAAAAAGCTGAGGTTTAAAGATGGAAATTCTCCTAACCGGTCTCAAGGAATAGTTCATAGCCTGGAGTATTAGCTGGCCCATATAGAACTTTTTTTAAAAAGTGTAGTTGAGTTCTGTCGACTTCTGTAAAGTGCCCTCCTCCCCACATTTGTGTTCCATATCGTAGTTTCCATTTGGCATTTATGTGCATCTCCCTTTTTCCCAGGAAGTTAAGTATAATGTCGTCTGCATACATTAATAAGCGAATAATTAGGTCTCCTACAGACAGTTCGCCTCCTAGCGCATCATGCAAGTCATCTAGGTAAAGCGCAAAATGTAGTGGAGATAGTTCGCATCTTAGCCTTACCCCGACTTCGGTCTCAAAGTAATTTTGATAAAGCTCCTCCTGTCCCATAGAATGTAGTTTGTACCAGAGCAGTTCCCTTGGCACCTTATCAAATATTCGTTCATTTTATTGTGGACCTCAACCCATTTAGCCAACCTATAATTTAAGATGCTCATTCTCGACCCTAAGGAAGTTGTTATATTCCATGTGGAGGAACCGTATGGGAGCACTGGCATTTTGTTAGACTTGAAAAGCCTGATTTTGAGCCAGTGTGGATACGATTCGCATTGCTAAACGGCCTGAAAAAGAATGATACGTCCTAAGTACTAGTGGCGCTAGAATTTAACTGGCTGAATTTTTGCCCTGTTAACCAGTTCTTTCGGGAATAATGTTGATAGCTTGTTGCACGTTTGGTTGCGTTGCTTAGCTCGCCGGATGGGGTGGGGTTGTTCTTTCAACAATTATTCTCTTGGGCCAATGAAAAAACTACTCCTAGGGTTACATATCATACAAATATACGTGTCAAGACTGCTTGCTTCAAGCCGGAATTATTTTATATCAGACGGAACCTATTATACACGGTAATGTAGTTCAGCTTGATGTTAACGCTAAGTGTCCGCACTTTCCCTCCCTAACTATTGGTGAAAGCAACGACATGATAATCCAAATGCGGTACTTTTACCAAGTTGTCACTTAACGTTGAGGATGCATTTCTCTTTAGTAATTTGGCCAATGATACGACTAACGTGAAAGATGTTTCTTGTGGCATGATCAAACGAGGATTAAATAAGTTAGTTGTCTGCAAGGCGATGGTTTGAGCTCAAATCAGCACGATCTGTGAAAGTAAAGACTTCAGTATATAAGTTCATTTTCTTTGGCCGCTACAAACTAGCATGGACATACGGACGTCACTTTGAATGGCTTCACCGAAGGAATTTTTGGTCAGCTCTTTGTTGAACAGAAGGAGGCTCCAGCATACAGTGATTCCTTTTAATAGGAACTAAAACCATGTCGACCTCTTACGTAAAGTCTTGCGGGCTAACACAGGTACATAGCTTAGAATGATTATTGTGTTACAGCAGCCTGTCTGCAGCACCAGCGGCAACCAAGGCCGACCCAAGGCCCACGTGATGCAGTTTTGACAAAACCTATTTATTAAAGGTAAAATTCAAATATACGTTCTCTCCCTTTACCTTTAAATATTTGAAACACTCACTTTGGTTGAAATTATGGTTTCCAATTCAAAATCAGCAGAGTAAGGGCGCTTAGCAAACGGGTCAAGCAGATCAAGTGGCACCAGGTTCTGAGTTTGGTTATAATTTTATTTATTAATAGTAAGACTTTAACTATGCACACCTATTCCGAGAGATGCAAATGAAAAAAAGTCAGCGTCAGCCTGCTGCTGCTGCCTTTGAAAAATAAATACACGCCACTAAACCATCTAAAAATAATATTTATAATTTTTAAAACATTTAAAATTATATATTTATAAATTAAACCCATTTACTTTATAAAAAAAAAAAAAAGGCGTTTACCTATCTTACACCGATGTTTTCACCTTGATTTTTTTGTAATACTGATCATAAACTTCGATACTACACACAGGTTCCCCGGTCTTCCCGAAATACTGCATCGTTCCTTAAGGCAGAGGACCACGATGTTGCCGCATGTCACGTAAATGCGAAAATATATTGCAAGGGTTCGCCAGTTTATCCCATTTAGCAGCGAAATCTAGTCCCCATCTTAGGGGTTGTCGAAGTGAACCGCGCCTAGAGGGCTGCGTGATCGTATTAGTCATTTTTTCTTCCACTGAGTTCCGTACGTGCCTTAAACAGCATTTAAATTGTTGACGCGTCAAACGCGTGATCGTGGAAATAGTTTGTTTTATTTAGATTAGACTCCAAAACTCTGTACGTATGACTAGACTGACTTTGGCAGGCTTGGTTCTCGAAAAGATCTCGTTCGTGTTGATCTAGCTTTTGTAGAAGGCTGATATGAAGGCTGCTTAAGGCTCTGCTGCCTAGCTAGTTGCACCCACTCCGCGAAAAATTGCGTTTTGCACTCCAAAAAGATAAACGAGATAATCAATCCGTGGAGGGAAGAATAATTTTTTCACAAAAAAGTAGAGAAGCTTATCCACCTCTGGCTGTGGCTTGAAACATTTTGAATTTGACGCTCATACTTATATTTTTCCTGCCCATATGTTGTTTCCATGTACTGTTAATCGCAATCTTAAGAGTCTTTGAGCATTTGCTGCAAATGGAGTTAGCGTTACACGCAGATACCGAAATTCATGTACCGCTTCCAGCTCTTCTCCATTCAGGAACCATTTTTTATTATCATTATTTTGGACTTATTACAGTTTATTTGGAGACTCCACTTTTTACAGTTTGTGGGTGGCGTTTATCATGCTCTGCAGTTGAGTGGCATCTTCCGCGAGGATTACTAGATCGTCAGCGTACATCAGGACTTTGACCCGCTCTTGACCAATTATTACTCCTCCTGGTAGCGATGACACAATATCGTCGAAATAGAGTGCAAAAAGGAGGTGGCTTAAGAGGCAACCCTGTTGTACACCCTGATTTGTGATGAACCCATACCCTGACTTCGTTATTTGAGTAAAGGTCATTTATCATAATATTTTTGTGTGTAAATAAGGTTTTACGATTCTGTTCTGAATCAAAGTCTTTGCTATGTTAAGGACTATTCGAATTTCAGCTCAAACCTATTTGTTTTTTCATTTTAGTTTAGTCATTTCACGGGACTCGTTTATTTAAACTTTATGCTAATTAAACTTAATACAAAAAGCAAGAAACAAAGGAAAATTTGGAACATTCACATATATATAGATTCACATGGGGTATATATGTATGTCTGTATGTTGTTGGGTTCTTATCTGAATTTCTGTACACACATGCGAAGACGATTTGGGTTAACTATAACTTTCTAGATATATACGAACATATATAGTATCACATGGTACGATTTATACATTAACTTGGACAAGGCAGCGCAGATTCTAGCGGCCGCTTCACTCGGCATTTGGCCCAGATTGTGACATTGCTGCTCTGACCCTGCACTGCGTCTCATTCGGTCTTGGCCTTGGCATCATCGCTGACATTACAGTTGGCGCTTGTGTTGCCATTGCGATAGTCGCTGATGCTGCTGCTGCGGCTGTGACGCGTTGCCTCCGCCTCCGAATATGTGTCCCCATTGATGGCCTCCGAGAGAGCTGCATTCAGGCCACCACCATTGGGCGCTGAGGCCTGCGGCACACAGGCGCATGAATCACAGACACGCACATCGGTTGGCCAACCACGCTCCGGTACGGGCATGCGTGTCTTGGAGCACATGCTGCATACCGCCTGTCCGCAACGACGGCAGTGATGGCGACGAAAATCGCCAGCCGCCGAGCCTACAGCACTGCCATTGAGGCTGCCCACATGCTTGACCAGGGCCAGCTCCTCGACACTGCCAAAGTCGTTGCGACATATAAAACAGCAGGGTGATTCAGCATCTGGCACCCAATACGAGGGACGTGCACTGTCCTTGATTATTTCTGTGCGAAAGTAAAGAGAAGAAGTAAGTGAGGTCAGTTCAAGGGACGAGTACTCACCCTTGGGATAATCAATGGCCACTGCAGCCACGCTGCTAATTGTATTGTAAATGGTCTCTCCATACTTGCGCACCAATATGTCACCCTCTTCGTTGGTTGGCCTGGATCCTGTGTATGCATTAGTCAGATTTGAATTGCAATGAGTAAATGCTGCTTGATCTTGACAGTCTGTTTGGAGGTAAGGAGGGTAAATAATAAATAATAGAGAACCTTTCTGCCAAAGGTCATGAATGGGACAGAGACAGAGATAGAGAATTAGGCGGAATACAAAGCAAATAATGAATGGGAAAGAGAATTTCAGAAATTATAGATAATGTGCCCGACTTTATAATACTCTCAACCTGCACGAAATGATTGCTTTTAGGATGCTTTAGGAACCTGCTCCATTAACCTGAACCCTCAAAGTTGCGAAAGAAAAGCTGTCTCCCTCGACTTTGCATGATGACGTTGAAAATGCTGCGCAAAGTTCAAAGTCTGAAACATCCGAGAATGTGCTACGCCGCCCAAGTATGGGGACACAGTCAATATGAAGATGTGGAAAAATTGTTGATGGGATTTATAAAGCGATTGTTTAGACTCCCAATGAACACGCCAAACCATGCCATCATTCTCGAAACTGGACTATCTCCTGTTTATGCCGACACGCTACACTTACATTTAAGCTATATGAGGAAGACCATGAACATGGAAGCGCAATGCAAACGAAGAAGCAGTTCTTTCAAAAGTGGGAATCTCTTGCAACATCACTGAACGTAAATTACTTTTTTGAGAATCTATCCACCTGGAAAATGAATCATAGACTATTGATCGAGGGTGTGAAACGATCTTCTCGAGACAATGCGGAGCGCAAGGCGAGGCAAAGCGAGACACGTGATACCTATAAAGCATTAGAGCACAACCTTGGAGACAAAAACTACTTCAACGATGATATCGGCATAAATGGAATTGCGGCAATTTTCAAGGCAAGAGTAGAGCTCTTGAGTTTGGAATACTCCCCCCCACAGAATTGATCGCTCGGAAGAGTGCTCATTATGCAATAAGAGAGAAAGAGAAGATACGCTGCACTTTATAGCAAGATGCCCAATCTTAAGGGAGATACGTCGAAATTATTGGAAAAGGGAAAGTTTTAGCAGAGAGGAATGCCTGCAAGTTTTAAATGGAGAAGCTCATTGGCTACATCTTCGAAGCACAACGTTATAGGCAATTGGTAAAGGAGGAATTTATTTAGTGGATACAGAAACTTGCGCATATTGAAGCTTTTTTGACGAACGATCTGGTATCTGGGGAAGACTGTGTAGCAGTCAGAGAAGTGACGGCTGGGGTGCCAAGCCGGTGTTCCCACCAATTATCCATTTTTTATTTTTTTCTTAGTTTTGCTTTTGTTACCAACGACAGTAACTCTTAAATAATTATAGTAGTTTTTAATTCACTTACTACTACTAATCTAAAATCTAAACTCTATAAGAAATTTAAGAAAACTGGTTCTAAAGTTGACTAAAGTATTGTTGCTAAATCAAAGTTCACTCTGCTCAACTCGAGTGCTATGATAATTATCTAACTCGATGTAAAAATGATTTTCGTAGAAAACCCAAAACTTTTCTACACCTTTGTTAATTCAAAAAGGAAATCTTAAATTTTTCATTCGTCTCTCTATTATAAAAAACGACACTGCTACTAATCATGCGGACATTGCCCCTTTTTTTTGAAGACTTCTTCCAATTCACATACACGTCCGCTGCCAACTTGTGGTATTTTAATGCCTGTTATTCAGGAATGCGACGTTTATCAAAACTTAATGCTCGTTAAACCGTCTTTTTCGTCTGGACCAGACAACATTCCTGGTTGTGTTTTAAAGTATTGCGCTAGTGCTTTATGTAAGCCTTTATCGAGTCTATTTCAAATGTCTCTCAATAATTCGTTTCTACCAACTATATGGAAGGAATCTTTCGTTATACCCCTCCATAAAAAAGGGAGTAAGGCTAACATCGAGAACTATCGTGGCATTGCAAAATTATGTGCGATCCCCAAGCTATTGAGAATCATCACTACTCAGTTGCAACACTTTTTGTAGCTCCATAATTTCTCCAACTCAACATGGTTTTATGAAGCGCCGTTCTACATCAACCAATCTCCTTGAGTTTAGCTCTATAATCCGGCGAGGTTTTCTTGAAAAGCAGCAAACTGACGTTGTTTTTACTGACTTTAGCAAAGCGTTTGATTCTGTAAATCATCTTCTTCTTTTGCATAAACTTTCATTAATTGGTTTCCCTGAATTACTGCTCAAATGGATCTCTATGTATTTGTCGAATCGGACCCAGCGAGTCTTATTTAATTCAACTCCATCAAAAGTAGTGAATGTCTTTTCTGGTGTTCCTCAGGGGAGTCATCTTGGCCCATTGCTTTTTGGTCTGTTTATAAATGACCTCCCCCAGGTAATCACCTCATCACACGTTTTGATGTATGCGGATGATGTAAAAATTTCTTTATCCTTCAATGGTACTGACTCACATAATCTGTTACAGAATGATCTTGTTAGCCTTCAATCTTGGTGCCAAAACAATTTGCTGTACTTAAATCATTCAAAGTGCAAGCACATGACATTTTACCGCAATAGACCTCATTTGTTTACCTACTCTATAGGGCACAGCAATCTTGAACGCATCCATACTATGACTGACCTAGGTGTTCTATTCGACCATAAACTTTGCTTTAATGACCACATCGGCATAATAGTAAATAAAGCTAAGGGTGTTTTGGCTTTTATTAAACGCTGGTCAAAGGAATTCGATGATCCCTACATCACAAAACTTCTGTTTACCTCTCTTGTTCGCCCGATCCTTGAATATTGCTCTTGCGTTTGGTCTCCTCAGTATGATAAGTATCAAGACCTTATAGAAAGTGTTCAAAAACAATTTCTTCTGTTTGCATTGCGCGGCCTAAACTGGGAGCCTCTTCGCCCACTACCATCCTATACTGACAGGCTACGGCTAATAAATCTGCCATCGCTGAAGAATCGGAGAACTTGCCATGGTGTCATATTCGTACATAAGCTGATCAATGGCGATATTGATTCGTGTTACCTTCTCAGCCTGCTCTATTTTGTTGTGCCAATTCAAGTAGTTTCGCGGTCGTATCTTCAGAGAACCTTTGTTTTAAAAAAAAATAAAAAATTTTTTTTTTTTTTCCTCTCCAGATAATCTGCCTTCTCCATCCACCTGATGTGAGCAGGGGCATAGCAATAAAAAATTATTTAACGCTTGCAGCAGAATTTTTAAATAAATGCGGTGGGGGTAAAAAAATCAAATGTCGTATGCAAAACGCCACCTATCGCTAGCTTTAGGCCGTGGAGAAAGGTGGGGCGAAAATAAGCACAAGAAATTACTCTCTTTCAATATGGTTCCCCTTTCCCCTTTAAAAACTCCAGAATTCAAGCGTCGCTATTGTTCTACTTCTTTTGAGACCTGGTGCCTGACGTGCAGTTGAAAGTTTTCCTTAAAACTCGCTTTTGTGACTTTGAGTATAAGCTTGTCTTTTCAAATATTAAATTTATAAAATCAAGCCGCGAGTGAAAACCTAATATAAAACAAGTCGACAGCAGCCAAAAGGAAATTAATTTTTGATTTTTTTTTTGGTGCTAAGCCCACTCAAAGGGCGAGTTCTTTTTGTCAGCAATCAGAGTTTTAGTTATGCTGATTAGTGGGCATATTTTCTGCTTGGATTGATTTCCAGGTTTGGCACCCAATATCGAGCTATTATAGCTATTATCTTCCTGATATAGCCTGTGCCAAGCATCGCCCAAAAGCCATCATTTTAATTGCTTAAGAGCCAGAGAAGTTGCCCAGTTCACTCCAGCAAAATTGGTTTTGGAGCCGTCGAAGTCGCTCAAGCGCCGTTTGTGACTCAATTTACGAGACAAAAAACGCTCATCTGCTTGAGTGATTCTGCTAGACGAGTCGGAGAGAAGCCTGCAACCGTATTGAGATCAGTTGACAATCGAGCGCGCTGATTAACTACCGTCGTCGCTAACCACTGTTTCCCTCGAAAAATAGTTTTATGAAGAAATGAGAGATTCTTGAATGTTAAGTCCTCGAAAGTTCCAAAATTCGATTTATTTAAAGCACGTTAAATACTCAAAAAGCGCTTGCAAACGAAAACTCTATAAAAAAACGTTGTAAAACCACACGCAAAACGTGTGACGTCAAACGTTTTACGGTGTGTACGCAGAGCCACGAAACGTCAATCCACACATCGGAACTTGAACGTCGAACACTGAATTTGTGGATTGTATTTCCAATATTCGAGCTTCACTTTGGGCGCCCAAAGTAATTAAATTTATTGTTTGACGCTCAGAAGCAAACATAATGTCTGAAAAGAAGGGTCAAATTGCGCTGATTAATACCGTCAGAGAGGCAAAGATAAGTATTTAGAACCTCACCAATAAATATAATTTTGCTGCAGTTGACATGGAGAGCCTCAACGGCAGTCGACAAAGATCTGCAACAATCAGTCCGGGATAAAAGCAACAACTAGTAAATATTTTTTTAATTTTTATATAAAAATTGATTACATTATTGATTGGTCTTGAAAGAGGCAAATAAAACTGTTGGCGCTCATATGGAAGATTTGTCTCAACTGTTGTGGGAACCTTCTTCTCCGAAAGGGGCATGATGGCGTCCCGCGTCATAACGGGCGTGACAACTATGCCGACTCCAGTCCTTAACTCCTGACAAGCCTGGGGCTTTGCTGAGTTTTAATTGAACCTGGACGTGGACTTCTTATCATATGGAATCTGCCATGTCCGAGGTTCTGCTTTCATATGGCTATCTGGGAGACTCCGGTCTCTGGGGGCGCTACTTAGTCGGCCACCAGCCAGGCTCATTGATTCGTATGCACTTTTCAGTGCGTACAGGGTACCGTGACTTTAACGTATCTATTGAACATGTTGTTCAATTACATTAGATCTACAATCTGTCTTCACTTTATAAAAATATCTTCATAATTCCCCCTTTCCGAAAATAAGGCAGCTGAGACATTGATGGTTGCTTCGGCATCCTCATCTTTCTTCCAACTTTAGTTTGTTCGGGAGAGGTGCCCCTGGCTACATCCTTTACCTATCCGTATTTCAAAATCTGCATTTTTATATTCATGATTTAAAAATTCTAATTAATTTTTATAAACAACCGTGTTAAAATTAAATTAAAATCCCAAATTTTGGCATTTTTTGACGTTTTTGATTTTTTGTGCTATCTGGCACACGTAATATGTTTTAGGGTTCCACACGCGCACTAATTGACTTTTTGTGCGCCCAAATAGTTGAGTTACTCCGTACCGTGCTTTAAGCAGAAAACAAGTTAGAAAAAGTGCTTTGTAAAAATCGTTTGGCGTGGGGTCAAAGATCAAAGGCACCCCCATGTTCGAGGTCAAAGGAACGTTGTAAAATTTTTCCCACGAGGGAATTTGAAGCTACCATTCATGTCAAATCCACAAAAGTAAGAATAACATTCCGTTAATGATTGGCCATTTAAATTATTTAATCATATTACTTTCTTGAGTCTGAAAAAGCAAAACGCATGGTTTGAGTTTTCTTTCTTTTTTTCAAAAAACGGATAATGTAATAGAAAAGAGCGAATACACACACATATTTTTTGCAAATTAACAGTACATATTTTTACGATTTTCGCAAAAGAAAAACTAAATTGGAAAAACAAAAATAATCGACTCCAAGTTCACCACTCTTCGTTTACAATTTCCGATTTAATTTACTTTTATTTAATTGCTTGAAGTTTAGCTTGAGTTCTTTATTGAGTGCAACCGCACACCAAAAACCACCACAATTAACTTGAGTTTAAAAACTCGAGCCATTGCGAGTGCTTTCACTCAAAGCAAAAATTAAAGAAAATTTAATAGCCTGATAGTTAGTTGTCATTCTTTTAATAATTTTATTTATTTATCCAACCTTGATAATAAATTTCAAATTGTTTTTTTTTTTTTAATAATTTTTCTCTCGCTTTAATTGATATCCTATTCATACTAAATTTATCCAAATTTTAATATTCTTATTTATTTTAAGTCGAGCTAACCCTGTAGGTCATCCCAACAAGGGGCCATTCAACACACACATTAATTTTTTTTTTGACAACGAATGGTCATGGAAGGGAGGGCGAATTTACCTCAATGTCATCTGAGGGATTATCAGTTGTGTCTGCGTTGTATATGGAGGAGTCAAAATTTTCCTAGTCTACTTTTTTCCCTTTACTTTGTGTGCTCGTCCTGGATCGTGTATATTCTGTCTTAGCACGCGGAAAACTAAAAGGATATGATACTGACAACTTACGAGGAGGTAGCAAGACCACCACACCCGTTGCCGACGAACAGAGCCGGAAGAAATCTTATCGCGTGCGCTTCCCCCTGTACCACCACCAGTCCAGAATCATTTTATTGTTACTCGTTACACTATCTGGATGGTGAAGTAGGTTCAATACTTTGTAACCCTTTTAATGTTGACAGATAATTGTTAACTATTTCTATACAAATAAACAAAAAAAAAATAAACTTACTACTACATTATATCTGCACTGAGTTACGTTTATCGAAATTTTTACTAGTACCCATTTTTTTTACCCATATATTTGTTTCTGTATTGGTTCTGATAACCGGTTATGGTAATAAAGGTTATGGGGGTTACGGTCAGGGATGCAAACCGCTGGTAGGACTGGCGTCAGTGGTTCGAGTTTTGAACCGCGGTCGGTTCAATACATGGTTTTCGGGGCCATGAACCGGTTTCGGGTCGGTTCGGTTTACGCTGTATTCATTAACAAACCAAAAATGTATTTTGATACATTTAAGGCCGATCAATCTAAGCTGCGCATAAACAACAAATAACAGTATCCAGGCAGCTATCTGAGAAACAGATGCCTTTAGTCAGATTATAGGTTAGGCAGGTTGTTAGTAGGTTTAGTAATTATATTAAACTATTTTTATTAAACTCAAAATTGATTACAAAGATATCTAAGACTGTGTTAAAGAAATTCCAATCGATTGATTGCATTTCAAAAACAACAGGAGATTATAGAGTTTAAGAACTAAAAAGTCAAGGGATTAGTTAAGATTAGTAATATATCTGTTGTGGGTGTGTTTGTAATTATCTTAACGCTTGGCAAATAAACGTTTCTTTATGTGGATTTTTCAATGTCTTTATCGGGTCAAGATTCGTTTTTTCATTAACGTTAGATCTTCTGTATATAATTGAGATTATAGCTTTTTTCTTTCTTACGGTTTGTTCTGGTAGAGGTAAATCTAGACAAATTAGAAACTTTTTCCACGTTATTTATACTCTGTATTCTGTAGTTTTGGGTAAAAGTATGTATCGGAGAAGGAATTCAATCTCTAAATTTTGTAGATAGAGGCGTTCCTAGATATTTAGTAATTTAAGGATTATTTTCAGGAATGGTTACGATTGGATGATACGTCGGTGAGAGTTTAAAACATTGGGGTGGCGCTTCGTTTTTTAAAAAAAAATATTTTTTTTTTCAAGTTTGAATTGGTCCGAAATTTATATCTTTACTCATATTTTTCGTTTTTTACGTTACGGTTTAAGTTAGGTTTTCGTTTAAGGGTTACGGTTTCGGTTACGGTTTTAATCTCTGCTTTATAGGATAGAAGAAGTCTCCTTCTACACATCTGGACAAACTTAATACACTCCAAATACCTTTGTCCTACCCTTAAACCTACCTAACCAAGTGGCTGTAACCAATTTTCTATAAATTGAAATGGAAATATTGATGCAAAAGTGGCAGTTTGGGACTGGTACTGGCTTTATATACAATACTCCGTCGTACATACCAGGCGTGACATCCGATTTACGCTGCAATATTTGATGGCAATCGTTGCAAACTCGCACCGGTTGCAGCCAACCGCGTGCCGGCACCGGCACCTTGTGTTGACTACAGGTATGACAAAATCCCTCACCACAGCCGCGACAGTGATGCTTGGGCATACCAGTTTTCTCAAAGTTTCGCTTACACGCATGGCACAGCTGAAGGGGGAACAAATTATGTTTTATAGCACAGGCAACAGATTTACAACTTACAATGATCTCCTGATTGGGACGCCAATAGCTGGGGGCCACCTTATCTGCCAGCCAGCCGCTTAAAGCCTTGGCCGAGGGCGCCGTTATGCTGGTTACGGCTTCACTCAAAAAAGTTGACGCCGTCGAGCATCATTTGGGCTGAATGGGCATTGCCACGTATGTAAGCATTCCCGCCCTTCCACACATGCACCACTTGTACACTGCAAAGAATGAAAAAGAAAAGTAATAAATGTTAACCATTCATAACTCTCTTAATGACTCACCGCACCACCGAGGCCTCGGGGGATTTGTTGCCATACCAGTACTGGCGGGCACGGTATATTTCCCCGCAATAGGTACACTCTATGACATCGCCCTTCCACACATATTTGGCCAGGCCCGACCAGGCCGAATCGGAGTGAGCCTGTGAACGCACCGTGACCACAATCTCTTTGCCATTATTGTAACAGGCCTTGCACAGGTATTCCTTGTTCTCAAACTGATGCTGATAGTTGCAGGGATGCGTATTGAAATGCGGTTCACCATCACTGACATGACCCATGGAACGCTGACAGCGACGACTGCAGGACTCGCAATGAGCACCGCAGGTAAAGTACTGCTCCGGAAACGGATTGATGGCCTTTTCAATGATTTCGCCGGCAAATTTTTGATTCAATAGCTTCATGGCACGAAAAACAACCGACGGCTGGCGCGGGGAACGTACGGCTGTATTCTCAATTTCCAGGCGAAGGGCATCGATGATTTTTTTGAAATTTGTGGGCTTATTGGCATCCGTTTGTATGCCCACATAGCGTAGGGAGCTAAATGCATTCGTCTCATAGTTGAGCAAAGCGAAACTGTGGCGCAACTTATCCTCGGCACTCTCCTCAACGGCTGGAAAGTAAGAGAAACTAGAGAAGAGATTGGGGTGTTTTGTGTGTGTAACTGGGTACTTACAGCTCTCCAAAGGTTTGGTATAGTGTGTCTCATGGAAAATGATGACAGCTGGTCCCAGAGTGCTGCCATTGCCCATGGACTGTAGGGCTTGGGTAAAGTGCAGGCAGAAAGCCTTTGAGGCGGTACCCAGAAATTCAAACATATCACTGTGCAAACGTTCCGAGCGTGTGCGATAGACCACAATATCCGAAATGGCGAGTATCTAGAGGGGGGAGGAGGAAAAGGAAGAGAAGGGTCAATGATTGATTTGGTAAAGGAAATGGCCATAAACAAGAGTTCAAACGGGGTCTTTGTTCAAGCGTTGCCACCCTTTTGCATTTTAATAGCGTTGCCACCTGTCTGCCTTATTTACTTACTTTTAGTAACATGCGCATGCGTTTATTACTTTTGGCTGTGGTACCCAACAGTCCCTCCGTATCCAAACAGAGTACACCCTGCTCCCTTTGCATTGCCGCATAGACACCAATTGTACAGGAATTCTGCTCCGTGGAGGTACGAAACACTGGCTCACCCTCGAAGAACACCTGATTCATGGTATGCGATTTACCATCGCCCGTATTCCCGAAAATTGATATCACTTTGATTTTATCCTCATTGTGACATTGCAACTTCTTGCTAAACAGCTCCGGTGTGGCTATCTGTAGATTCTCATCGGCATCTAGGAACAGAAATGAACGTCTTGTGCTGCTATTTGCATTATCCAGTGAATCCAAGCCCGTTTCATTGGTGGTTATAAAGGGTATGGACTTGAAATCTGATTCATTAGCCACATTGGGATTAAGGGCCTCATCCTAAACAAGAGAGAGAGAAAGTATTATAAAAGAGAAGGAAGGGGAGTATAACTAAATTACCTCTGTAATGGAGACTAGAAAAGCCATGTTAAAAAAAAAGAAGAGAGAGCCCCCCCCGCACTCTAACGGCAAATGCTCTCGCTTTACAATTGACGGCGTAATTTAAAAAAATATCAAAACCTCTGGCATTTCTTTTGTTGTAGCTGGCTGTGTTTATGTGTGTGTGTGTGTGTGTTAATAATAAAATATGGCAAAATATGCAAGTAAATATTCACATTGCCCGGCCAGTTTGTTGACTGAGGTTGCCCACTTGAATAAAAAAAAAAAAAAACAAACCCAAATGGGCAACGCTGCATTTTGCTCTTATCACTTGTGACGAAATTGCAGTTTCTTTGTTGTAATTTACAAACAAAACTTTGATTTGAGCGTGTGCAAAAGAGATAGAGTCGAACTTGAATGTGAATGGATGTGTGTGTGTGTGTGTCGTGCCCCCCTTTTAATGTCAAAATCTGCGTCGCAGCTGTGAATGTTTGTTATTCAAATCCCCCCTCAAATTAATTTTTAGAACTTACCTGGAAATAAGGCAGTGGTTGCATGATAGGCGATTGATTTTTATTTGTTGTATCAAATTTGATCATTTTGTTTTCTCTCAATGTTCAAGTCTATGTACATATGTATGTACATATATATTTATGCACAGCTATGTGTGTGTGTGTGTGTGCATATATGAATTGCATGCAATTAACTAAGTAAAATTGAGTATTTAGGTAGCTAAATTATGTTAAGAGCACACACACACCAGACGATCGATAAACCGCTTACGCATTTTCAACCCAACAACAACAAACAAAACAACAATTTATTATTATTTTCAATTGCAAGCTACAAACAGTGTGACCAGCCACTGATCAATAAATTAAGCATTCAAAAAATACTAAACAAATTCTAAGGTCCACGTTTAAGTCAGTGTTGACAATTTAGCTATTTTCACACCCTATTTTGTAAGGTCAAAAGCTATTTTAGCTATTTTGAGTAAAGTATTTCAAAAAACGTTTACAAAATTTTGAATAAAATATTTCGCCAACTAAAAAAAATCAAATATGACAATCAGTTTTCCTTACTCCTTGTACTAAGTAGGATTATAAATATTATATAAGTGTGCAAACGGCTTTTGCCAAGCAAATATGGAAAATAAATCTAATACTACTACTACATCTCCACAAAGCAACTGGCAAAACAAAAAGTTTTAAATTAAAATAACTCAAAAAACCTTTTTTATTTTTTTTTTTTGGTTTAATGATATTTTTGGCAATATTTGGTACATAGAACTTAATGTATTTACAAATAGTTAACAAGAAGGACTTATATAATAAAGTACGGCAAACACCTTGGATAACAATTAGCACGCAGCACAGGTCCTGGGGGCTAAGCTGTCTTCCTGCTGAGGAACCAGCAGCGTGCAATATAGGTAGGGATTGGTCCCAAGGGGACACTTAAGTCAAGTTAATGAGGGGGCCCGAGAGACGCCTTCCGTGTACCCAGTTGGCAGTAGACTAATTGGCCGATAGGAGTCGGGTTTCGAGAGATCCTTACCCTTCTTGGGAATCAACACGCTTACCGCAGACTTCCAAGTGGTCGGGAAGTATTGAACTCGGAGCATTGCGTTAAACAGCATAAGCAGGAACAAAACCCCCACTTTGGGAAGGGCCTTGACTGTTCTGCCGTCGACATCATCAATGCCCGGGGCCTTAGTGGACTTTAGTTGTCGGATCTGAAGACGCACTTCATCCAGCGAGATGGGTATGATGGGAGAATGTGGGCCAGTTTCGGTTAAATGACCGGCTTGAGTGGTGGCGACATCCTCAGTGGAAGCTAGGCCGAAGGGGGTAAATCGTCCCTCTAGGTTGTTGGCGAACTCCTCGACTATCTCCAGATCAGACCTAGCCCATGACCCGTCTTCCCTTCGGATAACGAACCTCTTTAGGGGCTGTCTCTTCACATGTCGCGTGCATTTCCAAAGGGAGAACCCTCGGTCCTGCGATGGATCAATGTTGCGAAGCTTTTTCTCTATGTATTCAGCCTTTATATCAAATAGCAGCTTTCTGAGAGAATCTGCAGTTTTACGGTAGTCAGCCTTATCCAATGGGTTGCGAGAGGCCATCCATCTGCGACGAAGCGCTCTCTTTCGTCTCACTATAGCGATTACCTCAGGTTTTAAAAGTGCCTGCTAGGTGGGGGGGGTGGATCTACCACACATAGCTTGATCAGCGGCTGTGCGGATATTCTGCAGAAATAGCTCAGCTGCGTCGTCGATGTCCGCAGGTGAGTTTAGCTCCATATCGAGGTTCACCGTCTGCTCCAGTTTACTCTGGAATCGAGAGATGTTGGCATGTCTGGTAGTCCGGCTTAACACTGATGGTATAAGCTGCCGCTCGAAATTCTATTACCAGCGGTATATGGTCAGAAGATAGTTCGAGCAATCCGTTGATAGCCAAATAAGGCTGATGACGAAAAGTTGTGGTTAGAGGGGAAAAACGTGGGACTTCCAGTTGACAGAACTTGAAGGTGTGAAGAGGCCAGGCAGTCATAGAGCGCTGTGCCTCTGGCGGTTGCAATTATGCCACCCCAGAGGTGGTGGTGCGCGTTCCAGTCCTCAGCAATCAAGAACCTGGGACCAAGCTCTTCGAAGATTCCAGAAAAGTCTTCGGCTGACCACTGTTGATTTGGCGGACAGTAGATAGCCGCAATAACTACTTCGCCAAGGTCACTGGCCACTTTGACTGCAACGCACATAACAGAAGCCGTCATAATCGAGCTATGTAGATGATATTTCAGACAATTTTTAATGAGTACTGCTGCACCACCTCGCATTCGGTCCGCAGGGTGGTTAGCAGAGTGGAGATCGTACCCTGAGATTCGAAAGCACGATCGCGAACAAATATGTGTTTCGCACAACAGCAGAATGGATGAACAGCTCTATCTCAAGAGCTTTGGAAAAAGCCCCATTGGCATTCCAGGAGCCAATGCGCAACCCTATATTAGTTATTGCGTCTACCCTGCGGTAAAAAGCTAGCTAGCTGAGGGTTAGAAGCGAATTGGGGACCGATTTGAAGAAGAAGACTGACCAAAGTATTCATGAGTGCAGAGACGTGATCAAATTTAGAAGATAAAGCACCAATCTGAGCTTGCTGCTGCTGGAGAATCTGCATATGTGCTTGGTAAGACGTGGAAAAGTTGGAGTTTGGTTGTAGATAAAACTGCTGGAGTTGCTGTTGCAACTGCTGGTGAGATTGGTTTTGGCGCTGAGATGGGATAAATTGCTGATGTGGTATGTTTTGTGGTTGATGCTGGTGGTGCTGTGGGGGATGATTTTGAATTTGCTGCGTTCGTTGCAGCTGAGCTGAACTTGGCTGAGGTTGTCGTTGCTGTTGCAGTTTCGGAGGTTGCATCAAAGATTGTTGGGGACCATTTTTTTCTCCTACGGTTTCTATTGCGGCGCCCTGGATGGATTTCAGGCCTCAGGCTCACCGTTTAGTTGTACGGTGGAAGAGATGCCAGAGATTGGGTTGCTCAGCTGTGCCGGAGGTTGAACCAAAGGTTGTCAGTAATGGGCGGGGCTCTGCAGAGTATTAACAGGGCAGTTGACTCTCTGCGTGGAGGTAGTGGCGGTACCAGGGAGGCGATTTCGGGCCATTTCCTGGTAGACTGGGCAGCCTCTAAAGTTGGCGGAGTGGTTTGAGCCGCAGTCAGAACAAACAAAAGATGTTCGTTCAGTAATTTGGCAGGCACTTGGAGCATCGTTGAGGCTTGTTGCAAAAGGAACGCGTATGGCCCAGCTCCTGACATCGTGCACAGTGAGAGACGCTGTAGCGTATGTTAGGGGGCTCAATTTTAACAGAGGTATTGAGCACGTAGTTGATTTTATACACATCCGTATTATTGGTGGCTGGTTCTAATTCGACAAAGTGCACCATCGTACCTTTTCCATTACGAAGGACATAATTTCGAATCTGCCTAACTCTATGGCCCATATTTTCAAATTCAGTCTTAATGGTTTCTATTGGGGTGTCAGAAATAATGCCCCTCATCACAAACCGGAAGGAGCGATCTTCTTTAGGCTGCCAAGAGTGGAACGGCAAGTTGGACTGGGTAAATAGGGCTTGAAGCTTGCGATAGGAAGGGGCATCGCTTAGCTGTTTTTTTTTTTTGTTAATTCGAAGACAACCAAAGGCCTTTCTTTTGTGAGTTATTTTTATATGTAATTTTTTGTTTTAGCAGTTCCTCTGTTGAGTTGTAATCTTAGCTATTTTTAGCCTCAATAGTTGACAGCACTGAGTTCTAGGGATGTGAGTTTATCGATATATTACACATTTACCCGACATATCGAACCAGTGACTCGTTACCGTTAACTGAATAAAACTCTCATCTCTACTGTCGGTGTCGGGTTAGGAATTGGGGAATTTCAATTCTTGTGGTACACGGCTTTTAAAAAAATAACAAAAAGTTTAACCAATTGGCAAATAAGCCACAATTAATTGTTAATTGTTGAAAATGTCCTGAAAGTGTGTGTGTTTATGTCTTAATATGTGAAACTTGTTTATTATTGTCGTCTCGTGTAAGGTGCTAAAATCTACACACTCTACACATACAGACACACAAGTACATACATTCGCGTAAGTGTAGAAAATTTCTGCTGCTGCTTTCTTTTGTTGGAGAAGAGTGTCTGCCCTGCCCCCACCCCCCCCCCCTGTGTGTGTGTGTGTGAGTGTGTTGAAAGGGGTGCCCATCTCCCAGAGGGTGGAGTCCGAATTAGTTTGTCTTTTTGGGGGCTAATTGAAACAATAACGGTATGCAATTGTTCAGCAATTAACTGCAAAATACATATATGTATGTATGTATGTATACATGTGTGCCCCCATCAAATGTAACTTTACTCGTTTCTCTTGCTTTTGGGTGGGGTGGTCGTCGCAGTCGCAGTCGCTCCTTGTAAGTAAGACCGACGACTACGACGACGCGTCTATTTGTCTGCCATTTAACCGGTGCCTCTTCTACCCCCGCCCACTCAGACACACACACACACACACACATACTGTTAAGCTTATGCGTTTTGTTTATAACAAATTGCTTGCGCTCTCACTCATTCACACATACTCACTCACTCACCCTCTCACTTGACTTACTCATCAAGCGCTCTCTCACTCTCTCTGTCTATTTTGCATTTTACAGCTACAACAATAGAATCAGCATCAGCATTCATTATCTTTGGCGACTGCGAGCGCAGCGTGCGCGCTTCGCACACTCACTCACACTCCCGCACACCACCCACACACACACACTCACTCGCTCACAGCTGCTTACACACGCATTGCATTTGCATTAACAACAATTAACAAAACAAAACAATCATCATGGCAGACTTAATGCGTTTGGGCTTGGGTAATGTGGACGTTGTCATACAGAAAGATAAACTTGGCTCACCAACCGGCGGCTCCGATGACGGCAATCTGACCGGACTGGGCGGTATAAGCGGCCTAGGAGCCATGATGGCAGTTGGTGGCATTGATTTGGCCGATTTGGCACAGGAATTGGATCAGGATGAGTTTGATGGGCCGCACATGCTAAACGGTGAGTAAAGCTCTCTCTCTCTCTCTCTTTTAACTTAATGTCCCGTTATGAGTGAGTCATATTATTGCGTCTGCGTAGGTGTCTGACTCACGGCAACGAATTACACGGAGAGAGTAAATTGTAAACAAAACAATTCTGACGAGGGCAGTCACAGCAGTATTTCAAATTTGCAAAACAAAAAACGAATGAATTTGAGAGGGGATTTCGGATGGGATTCGAGGTGAAGAGTCAATTATGACTTCTAACTGGGAGTATGTCTGTTTCTTGGTGGAGGTTATGGGTCGTCATGATTAAAATTGAAGTTTTCAATTAAAAAACGCTAAACCTTCAGCTGCTTTGTCTGTCTTATCTCTTGTCCATGTGACCTTTTGAGTTTATATTTAGTGAATTTTCAAATTTCTTGGAAAAATGTAGATAACACTTGATTTGGCTATCAATATGCCAAATCCCCGCTTAGCTCATCGCCCGTTTTGTATACACTTGCGAGTCTATTTAGTTTTTATCGCAAAGCTCTGGCCTCTTATGTATGTTTTTATTGTTTTCCGTTTTAGAAATATGCATATGTATGTATGTATGTATAAATGTTTGTACATGACATGCAGTTGCATTCCCGACTGCGCACAGTGGTTGTGAGGTGGACCAAAACTAGTCGAAATCTGGTTTGACATAAAGTTTGTAAGGTTCCAGCAGGGAATGGGGAATTGGATAAGTGACGAAAGAGAAATATAGTTGAATGAAGAGAAGCGAAGAATGAGAAAGAAAGCTATATAGAAAAGTGATATAACAATTCCCCACTAAACTTCTGTCAGATTTTGCTATTCCTGCCTTTGGAATTCCCAGGCGATTATCTTCTTCTTCTTCTTGATTGGCCCGATGCTTGCATCACAACCGTTCAACGGTCTCGGCCGCTGCAACCAATGTCCGCCAGTCGCTTCTGCTCCGTGCGAGCTGGCACCAGTTTTTCACGCCAAGCTTGGAAATATCTTTCCGCACCTGGTCGTCCCACCTTAGAGGTGGTCGTCCCACCTTGCCATGTCCCAGTTCTTTCGCATTCCTCTTGTAGACCATTTTTGCTGGAGCTTGTTCATCCATACGGGTAACATGTCCCAGCCAGCGCAGCCGCTGTTGCTTTATGCGCTTGACCAGACTAGTATCCCCATAGAGCTCATACAGTTCGTCATTCTTTCGGATGCGAAAATCCTCGCCAACTTTCAAAGGTCCATAAATCCTGCGAAGAATCTTTCGCTCGAAAACGCCAATCGCCGCCACATCCGCTGATGATATTGCCCATGCCTCTGCGCCGTATTGCAGGACTGGCATGATAAGCGACTTGTATAGGGCTATTTTTGTTCTTCGCTTGAGGTCTCTGCTCTTGAACTCCTACTGAGCCCGTGCGAGCGTGATTCTTCTTCGGACTTCCAGGCTGATGTTGTTGTCGCTGGTTATCATCGTTCCGAGGTAGACAAAGTCCTCTACAACTTTAAAGTTGTACTCTCCCATTGCAACAGATTGCCCAAGACGCGTGTACTTCTGTTTCGAGGACACTAGATACTTCGTCTTGTCCTCGTTCACCGCTAAGCCCATCAGTTCCGACTGCCTCTCAATCTCTGAAAACGCCATGCTTACCGCCCGTTCGGTCTTGCCGATGATGTCAATATCATCGGCGTATGCGAGTAGCATTACATCTTTATTAAAGATGGTGCCCGATCTGTTGGCATTTGGGCACCGGCGGAGGTATGTACTGCATCAGAAGATTAAAGAAGTCACAGGACTTCTCTTTTGGTATCAAAAAACTCGGAGAGGTTCGTTCCTATTTTGACGGAGTTTTGAGTGCTTTCAACGTCATCATGCAAAGCCGAACGTACTTTGCTGGTGTACCAAAGGTAGACAGGGCTTCAAAAAACCTTGACCTTATCGGTGTGTCGAAAGCGGCTTTGTAATCGACAAAAAGATGGTGATTTTCGATGTTTCTCTCGTAGGTCTTCTCCAGGATTTGGCGTAATGTGAATATCTGGTCTGTGGCGGCCCGCCCCGGGCGGCAAATTTTTAGGGGCGGCAATTTCTGGTGTCGCCGAGTTTCAGGGGCTGCAAGTTTTTGGGGCGGCAAAATAATTACAAAATATATATTGATTATTCTCTTAAATTAATACATAGTGGTATTCCTGAAGGTTATTTAGAATCTACTGTTACTTCAACATGGGGAGCATTGCAAGATTCTGCACTTCAAAATTTAGTAAAAAAATTAATTTTTATTGAGTGCATTTTTGAAAGCTTACGAGTCTGTTTAAAGGGATTAAAGATCAGTGGTCTACAATGGACGGAGTCAAAAATGCTGCAGTTTTAAGACCTTGTGTTTGACTTAATCAAAGATGTTGGGGATTCCATATATTCCACTATTTCATCCTGCTTCTTCCTATCAAGCCCTTCCAATATATTGATTATGTTATCAAGGGCGTATACAGGGGGCGCTGATTTGTAGTATGCTTTGAAAATTTCTTATGAAACAAATGTTGTGTCAACTGAACAAATAACCACATTTTCCATATTAAAAACCAAAATTTTCTACCTTTGAGCGAAATCAGAAAGTTGTTTTCAAATATACCTTTTAATCAATGCAGAATGAGTTATTAAATCCTTTGTTACATGGAAAAAACACAAATTTATAGTGTCAATTATAAAAGAACAATTAACAAACACCAAATAATATTTTCACGTTAATTTGTCAAAGCTCGCGACCCATCGTTTTCGCAATATTTTCCGAATTTTTGGGGTTTACAATACCATAGTGGACTACTTTCGATTTCATATGTCATAATGGCGTACAATGAGCAGGACCATCTCATGTTCTCTTTCTAAGCTTAAGCATATTTGCCACTGAAATCGAACAGATTGACTTCCACAGTTTAGGTTTTGTTATGTTTCCAAAAAACGTAGTCCAACTCGACCAATAATATCAGCCACCAGTTAAAACCTCTGCAGTCAGACTACAATGAAAGCTAGTTCGAAACGCATTTGATATCAAAAACTATGTTCGACCTCGAAATAATTTTTGTTTCGGTCCATCGAAGTCAATTTTTATTTAAATTTTGGTTAAGGAGGTATGTAAAAAAACGATTCCGCGGCATTTGCGAAAAAATTTTCGCCGCGGCGCATTCTTCTTATATATCCCACAGTTAAAGAATTTTTCCTAATAATACTCAACAATGTCAATGATACCAACTTCAGCAAAATAATACACCTCGAACAATTTAGGTCTTTTTCATCCCTAATCAAAATCCTGCGTACGACCGTTTATGTTACAGAGAAGTTTTTATACAAAGAATAAGAATAACTTAATTTTAGAACGAAGTTTAAGATGTAGAGCGATTCAAGAGGGAGGGGGCGGCAAAGTCGACTTCCGCCCCGGGCGGTATAACCACACGCTACGCCACTGCCCATATTCCTTGGCTGTAGCTTTGACGGCCTTCTTTTCGATGCGGCATTGCTTAATGGCGTTGACATGGCTAAAAATGCACAACAATTCACAAAAATGCTATTAAAATATGTTACACTAACATAAACAACGATATTTGACAGTTTTTTTTGCCAAATACACGCTTTAAACACAAAAAACGAGGGTGTCCACAACCGGTGCTAAAGTGTGTCCATTCTTAGGACTTTAAAGGCGAGAAAAACGCATATTTTTATGATTTTTTTTGCGGCGACATCAATAATATAATTTTATTAAACCAAAGTGATTGTTTTAGTGACCTTTTTGATTGAAAATCGTAGAACTTTTTTAGGCAGGCTCTACAAAGGAGGCTGGTTGACAGTATAACGCTATTTCATGAATACCAATTCAATCTTTAGCTGTCTGCGCCTGTCCTTAGTGTGTTGGCAAAGGTTGCCTCATGACAGAATTGCTATGAATGCTTGGGAATCCCAAAGGCAAGCTCATAGAAAAAACCGACATCAGCAGCAAATGCCAAAAACACTTAGGCTTTGAGTGTTATGTGGATCCCGAAGCCTAATAATAGAAAAAGATGAAAACAAAAAAAAAACTCTTCCTGATTACCTCGAGAAATACATCAGCTTTAAAATGCGTATCAACTTTTTAGGATCGGTTCAGTAGATTTTGAGTTCTGATGTACACGAACTTCAAAAAAGACGTTTTCAGGAAAATCGATTTAAAGTTTTTCATATGGGAGCAATCAGGTAGCACGGCCGGTCGTTTGAAACGCTGTAACTCCGTTAGTTTTTACTCGGATTGGCTTCAAATTTGCACTCAATATTCTCGGCATATTGTTCATTCAGAAAAAAGAAAATGAAAAAAATAATTTTAAAACCATTCATTCTCTTGTTATACCTAGCCTTAACAGAAGCGCTTCTCTATTTACTGTGTCAAAGGCTGCACTAAAATCTACCAAAGACACGTAGAGCTTCCTTTTTTGTTCCAGATATGATTTCGCGAATGGTGTTTAGTATAAAAATGGAATCTATAGTACTGTTATTGTTTCCTGAAACCCCGCTTAATACTCGTTGAAGAGCTTATGGTCTTTTGATGTGTACCATTTGTGAACACAGATCATTTAGAATCCCCACCAATCCTTCAATATACTGGACCTTGTTGCCTAGTGTTATGCTTATCTTACTGTAAAATGTTTAGAGTATTTAGTTTTTCACTCATTTCGTGCCACTGTGCCGCAAGCAACTTCAATTGCCCCTTGAATCGATTTCACAAGGCCCCGCTTTATATTTAGTACATTTTATTTGCTGCATGTTTCCATGACAAAGATTCGTACAAATAGAAATTTGACAATGTTGCCCCTGATCTTCTTGGCTGCTTGTAAGTCTTCTACTCTCTCCTCAGTTAAGTTTTGTTATCTATTTAAATCCCAATTTTCTTCTTTTTACAGGCGAACGTCCGGCCATTATAGCGCCGCCGGAGAGTGAATGGTATCATGGACGTTTGGATCGCTACTCGGCTGAGTCACGTTTGCGTGGCAGCGGCAAATTGGGCAGTTATTTGGGTAAGTAAGAGATGAAGGAGAAGGAGGTGGAGCAGGAAGAGTCACTAATTGATTTTGTTTCCCTCTCTCTCTCTTTCTCTGGTCCAGTGCGGGAAAGTGATCGTAAACCCGGGTCCTATGTGCTCAGCTATTATGGACGCACGGGGATTAATCATTTTCGGTAAGTGTCGGTGTGAAGTAAACTCTTACCCTTATGCCTATATATCTATACTTTTCCAGGATTACGGCCGTGTGTGGTGACTTTTTACAGCAATAC
>JAEIFU010001879.1:0-55823 GCA_018904235.1 Lordiphosa stackelbergi | reverse complement strand
ATTTCCATACACACACACGCCACACGCACACACACGTACCTATCAAGAGCAAACCTTTGCTTGGCTAAAACAGCACTCTTTCGCCTACTTTGGCCTGTGTTTAAAACATCTTTCCTTTGTATACACTTTTAATAAACAATTTTTACAATTATTTGCTCCTTGCCAGGCCTTTCAAAGGGGCTTTCTTTCTTTTTCTTTTTCGCCTTTTTATGCCCAGCAGAATTAAATATGGCGTTGCCAAAGAAATTGCCGCCTGGCAATGCTGTAGTAACGCGTACAGCGCCCTCTGGCGTTGCATTTGTTTAGCCATCGTGCACAGCTGTTTTCAGTGTGGCCTCTTCACTTGCTGATTTATCGATGTATTGCCTTGCTGTGTTTTTCGTCTAATGTTTAGAGGGACCACTATTTGTACTGTATGGTGACATGAAGGGACCACTAAATAACCGAATCACTGGAGTTTGATTAATATGCACTGTATTTTTATGAAAACTGAGCCAGCTTGTTGATGGCCTTTGATTTGGCCACTTTGAGTCATGTTCACTTTTATTTTAATGTTTTATATTAAATTTAATTTTAAATTAACGGTAAGCGCGTTTTTGGGTTTTCGTTTCTTTTATTTTTAGAGGGGCGAAAGGGAGCGCGCGCCAGGTCTTGCGAATTAGCAACAACAAAACACAGACAAGGCGAGATGTGAGTGTTGCCGATAAATGTAGTTATCGATAAAGAAAGAGTAGCAAAGAGAATTGAGAACAAGTGAGACCGACAGTAATATACGCTGCTCAGCGGCAGCGAACTTTCTTTGCTCATCTTTTTGAGTATCCTTCATCCGAACAATCAATCTACAAAAAATTCAGGGTTGGAAAATTATTTACTGTTTTAAAAGCAACTAATTGACACTCAATTACTAGGCGACAATCTTTAAAAAGATTCTTTAAATAAATCAAAGAAATTCAGGTCTGTTCCCGTTTTCGATTTCGATCAAATCAGCGGAATAAATAAATAAGACCGCCTTACAAAACCGACTGTGATCTTCGACCTTTAACTTCAAAACCAGATTTACCTTCATTCGACTCTCTTAATGGCAAAAAGATTCGACCGAATTACCTGGAAATCATAGCTGTTTGCAATTCCGATTAATCGAATTCGGAAACGGGAACAAACCTGATATTTGGATAAACCAGGAATAAACCGAACCAAACCGTATACCGAAAAGAACCGATTAAAACTCAGAACCGGAACCGATATTTGAAATTTTTTGTATACCGGTATCCGAGAAACGATATTCTTGGGACCGAAAAGACCGAAAAGAACCTAAGCGTTGTTTCGTTTCCGAATTGAAACTTTAAAGTTATTTGGTTAAATCGTATCCATTCAAAAAAAGAGACTGCCTTGTCAAATCTTTTGTATTGTGATATAGAAAAATGCAAAACCAGTCTCTATAAAAATGTTGCATCCTATATTCTTAGATACTTTTTATAATGTCATAATATTTTTTAGAACCAAAAATATCTGGCCAAGGCTGCAAAAAATCTAACATCCTGAAGAAGATTCGGCTCAAAAACTTTGGAAAGTGTTCGTTAGTGTTCTCAAACAGGTTTCTTTACTTATCGAACCTTAGGTTATGTTTCGAAGCTTGGTTCATGAATTCTAATATCGTTCAGATATTATTTGGTAAAAAAATAAAACATATTATTAATAACGAAGCTTTCAGCTAAGTGCTATTAGTAATCGTTCATTACCAGGGCTTATA
Organism: Lordiphosa stackelbergi; assembly: GCA_018904235.1. Taxonomy (NCBI): domain Eukaryota; kingdom Metazoa; phylum Arthropoda; class Insecta; order Diptera; family Drosophilidae; genus Lordiphosa; species Lordiphosa stackelbergi. The sequence goes on along the minus strand of JAEIFU010001879.1, from coordinate 54,073 downwards.
AATGTTATGTCATTTAACAACTTTTCTATATTTCCTTCTAGAAGTCGTAATATTCAGTTTGGATATCATTTTAAAAAAATATAAAAAGTTTTTAATCGGTCAAAATATTGTGATAATTTTAGAAGCTCTGAAAAAACTGACTTAAATATCTTTGAAACGAACCGTGGAAAAGGGAGGAGAGGAAGAAGAAGGCGATTTCAGGCCAGCATCATAATTTTTCCGATAAATCCACAAAATAAAGAAGATGAAAACTAGACAAAGTTTCCACATTTGCCTTTGAGAAGGGCAAATAAGATTGTAGAACGTTTGTTTTTTGGAGTGAATTATTATGTCATCGGAAAAATTAGTGGACCCAAAACCTATCACCCATATTTCTTTATATTTTAACGGTCCCATAGTCGTACCGGTATACCCGAAATAAAAATCAAGGTACCATTGTACGGAACCGAATACTGAAATAATATCAGAACCAAAACAGAAACATAAGTTTCGGTACCAAAGAACCGGAACCGGAACCGAAATACGATTCGGTTTGATTGCCTGGATAAAACGTACTATTAGGATATGGCACATTCATTCAGACGACATTCACTGGATGATCTAAATGACCTGATTCTTTCTGTGTATATTCCCATAAGATTAGTTCATTCGGAAGATCACTATAACGGATGATCTAGCCACTGTAGCCACATATATATGTAGCTTTTCCACTAAAGCGTAGTATACACTTCCACCAAAGACTTGCCAAAACAAAAAAAAAAACTGCCAAATAAAAACTCATAATACCTTTTGCCAAAGACCTTTGGCAGCTTTGGTGGTAGTCCTCACTTCCAACAAAAAGACTCAATTAAATACCGATAAAATACTAGATCCGTATTTTCTGTAGTGTTATCGATAGCTCCTTGAATAACTGATTTTAATTATTTCAACAGTTATCGCACTTTGTCGATACACAAATATGCGTCGTCGGGTGAAATTTGAATAATTTTTCCCCATCACTGAAATTCTGAAAATCTTGTCAAATTCAAACAATTTCATGGGGAAATTAGGCCTACTAGATATCATTGGACATGTGTCGAACAGTGTGAAGACAGCCTTACCTATCGCTTCGCTAGCCTTTAAGAAATCGATAGTGATGTTATCTATATTATTAGGGTGTCCCAAAAAAATTTTTTTATATTTTCACACTGGCGGATTTTCTGAAGCTTATGGAGTAAAAGTATTGTGATTTTTGAGTTTTTCAGATTTTTTCTAAAAGACGTTTAGAGGTCGCACAAATCGAGTTTCCCACCCAAAATGGGGTTCTCCGTATTTCCGGATTTCGATTCTTACTTATTACATGGTAAATAACCACTATTATCTTAGTTTAAAAATCAACATTTTAAAGAAAATTGTCAAAATTTTACGTTTATGAGCATAAACCGTGAATTTTGGCTTTGCATTTGCTTGTTTAGGTAACATATATTACATTTTTCGTAAATTTTTCATAAATTTTGTTAAAAACGCATTAAAACTTTTAAAATTTCTATGAAAGTTGAAAAAACTAATGATGCAGTTTAAAAGTTGGTTAAATTTTTAAAAAACTGAAACCAAGAAATTCAAATTTGCTCTTACCGTTCCAGAGTTATACTCTTTTAAAGCTATGTACCCATTTGATGAAATTAATAATATTAAAAGATGTTTGCCAGTTTTTGTACCGGATTTGCTTTAAACATTGAATTATGATTTCGAACTGTGTTTTCATATTCACCACGAATGCTTTGCTTCGCGTTTAATAGCAAATTTTGTATTAGCAATTCCGTTTGAACAACATTTACCATTTGGGTATTACAAGCTACCGAAAAATTATACCATAAATCGTATGAGTAAAATTCGTCGTTGCCACCAAGAAGAAGTAAAATTTTAATCAAAAATGGCTTTGATGGACAAATCGTGGTACGCCAAGATGCCATGAACTAAAGTATTTTAATGATATGATCTGTTTTTCTGCTCCTTATAAAGCACTTTATTAATAAAATTTATATCTTAATTTTGGTGAAGCTTGTTTTACCCTAAATGGTCTAGTTGTTCTAAGGCAATTGCTAGTACAAAATTGTCTATATTTCGCGAACCAAGTCTTTGTTGGCAAAACTGAAAACGCAGATCTGTATATTATTAGATCTGGCTTATGGATATGAATTGATTTGTGGGTGAGTCTAAGAATGGTACTTAAACTCACGGTTTTTTGGCTGTCGAGTAAAATTTCTTTTGGTTATGCAATAGCCCATTATATTATATTATCACAAAAAAACGATTTTTAATGAAAATCTACCTTAAGTTATAAGTTTAAAGTTATTTTCGTTTTATATTTAAAAATTCAGGTTTACCTTCTTCGGGGGGGTACCATAATCTATTGCACGATTGAAGTGAATTTTTTATATTGCGTTCCCAATGACACTGTCCACATTTGCTGAGTTTTTTAGAGAATTTTATCTTAAACCATTTAAATCTAAGTTAAATTGTTGTCGTTGTGTGTTGTGTAAGTACAAAAAGTACCCGTAAAACGCGAACCGAAGCTTCATTTGAAAAACTGGGTATGAGGTTATGAGTACAGAGGTCCCTTTTGTCATAATTAAAGGGTCTTATGCCGGGGTTTTTTAGTGTTTGTACTGTGTTGCATGAATTGTCCGCAAAAGAAAAAAATAGCAGGAATATTGGAGTAACCAACTAAGCAGGGAAAAAAATCAGTAAACGCAAAAAAACATCACAATTCAAAGTTTAAAGCAAATCTGATGCAAAAATGGCAAAAATCTTTTAATATTATTAATTTCATGAAATGGGTACAATGCTTTAAGAGAGTATAACTCTGGAACGGTAAGAGCAAATATGTATTTTCTTAGTACCAGTTTTTAAAAATTTAACCATCTTTTAAACTGCATCATTAGTTTTTTTCAACTTTCATAGAAATTTTAAAAGTTTTAATGCGTTTTAACAAAATTTATGAAAAATTTACGAAAAAATGTAATGTATGGGACCTAAACAAGCAAATGCAAAGCCAAAATTCATGGTTTATACTCATAAAAGTAAAGTTTTGACAGTTTTCTTTAAAATGTTGATTTTAAAACTAAGAAAATAGTGGTTATTTACCATGTTATAAGTAAAAATCGAAATCAATACGGAAAACCCCATTTTTGGGGGAAACTCGATTTGTAGCGACCTCTAAACGTCTTTCGAAAAAATCTGAAAAAATCTCAAAAATACTTTACTCCATAAGCTTTCAGAAAATGCCGGTGCGCAAAAAAATTTTTTGGGACACCCTAATATATACATATATAAAACATACTTTAGTATGTTTGCATTTTTTGTCCTTATAGACGTCTAAGCCATTGAACCGATTTTCACTAAATTTTCACAGTATTTCATGGTCTTAAGAACCGCGAAATTTTGACCAATTTTTGTATTGAGTATTTATGAAAGCGCTTTTACGCACAAAGGGCTAAAAGGAATCGGATGAAACTTCAAACACAAATACTATAATTAAATGGTAAAAAAAACGCGAATTTGCTAAGTTATTATGACTCTTTATTAAAGCGCTTAATGTAAAGATGAGTTGGTAAATTAACGCCCAGCAATGCGATATGTGCGTTGTCTGACACTTTCTGACACTTTTTTATGAGCATTCACCGTCATAAAGTGCAGAAAAAAGAGTCCGAAATGAGCGTTTTTTTCTATGAAAACGGTTGCGCAAGTTTTCTGAGTCTAATCGGACTCTTTTCTGGAACATATGTAAGTGCTTAAACCCTCCCAATAAAGCATTTAAAACCTCTACAAAAAGACTCATAAAAGTTACTTTTCTAGGCAATCTGAAGGTACTGAATCGCCTCCTGAAAGGCTCTTTTTAGACGCATATTGGAGCAGATTTAATTGAAAAAAGTTCATTAATCTGTGGTTTTTGGACGTCTAATATATAACCTCTATATATATAAGTGGGACTAAAACTAATTTTTTTAACCTTTTAATGATATATTTATATTTGACTAAAAATTAACAAATTGGAAAAATGGATACTTAAATATAAATATCTTTTATTAAGAAAGTATCGATTTCATTCGGCATCCCTCTATTTTCAGCAAAAGAATCAACGAGAACAAAATTTTTGATTACTTGCCTACTTTAACTCCGAAAATGCTCAAAATAAATGCTTTTATGAGCCCGTGCTTAGAGAGTTTCTAACAGCTCGAACCTCAAATTTATGTTTACTCCAAAACGCTCTTAAGCCGGCTCTTTTCAGACACATAATTTGAGTGCTCCGAACTTTGGCTTGCTGGGCGGTGTGGATCCAGCGATATATTCCAAATTTTCAAAGACTTGCCAAAACGAAAAACTCTATATAAAAAAAACTCAGAAAATTTTTTGGGCCAAAACCCTTTGGCAGTCCACACTTCCAACAAAAAGGCCTCAATTAAATACCAATAAAATACTAGATCCGTATCTTATGTATTGTTATCGATAGTTCCCTGAAGAATTAATTTTAATGAATTCAACAGTTATCGCACATTGTCGATACGCAAATATGCGTAGTCGGGTTAAATTTGAATAATTTTCCCATCAATGATTGAGCGCAATTTTCAAAGGAAGCTACAAAACACCGTGAGACTTCAACCAAATTTAAAACGGGTAATAATTATTAATTTAATCATTACTAAATTGTCATATCTGCTCATCAGGCCCCGTAGCCAGGGGTGGGCTGTGAAAAACGCATGTTAATCCTTTGTATTTATTAATTGTGAAACTTATAATTTAAAATTAAACCAAAAACAACGCTCTAGGCAATGCGACCATATTACATGCATAACAAATGTCCCAAAACAAAAGAATTGTCACTTTTGGTATTTTTGTTTTGGCAGTTCTTTGGTGGAAGTGTATACTTCACTTAAGCCGCTGAACCGATTTTCATAAAAATTTCACAGTATTTCATGGTCTTAAGAACCGCGAAATTTTGACTAATTTTTGTATTGAGTATTTACACAAAAACACACAGAAATACACTTACTTAAATGGTCATTAATTTTTGAATGCAAATGCTGCATAAACGTAAGTCGTGAACATCAACGATAGTTAAATGCTAGTGGCAACGCTGTTATACAAATGGCCACCTCTAAGGTTGCCTTTGAAAATTTTTGTCGATTTCTGTTCTTTTTACTTTTGACGTCGGGAGGAGCTGCACGTGACGGACCGGGAGGCTACGCTTAATCCAAGAAACGAAGTCCGAGTAATTGGCGTTGAAAAAGGCAAGTGGAAAAAATAATACACATTAACATCTCTGGAATACTTTTAATAAAAAAGCCAACAAACGAAGTTAAATAACTACAAGAGGAGAAGAACACATTCAGCATCAAGTGAAAACTTGATCAAAAAGTGGGCGTCCAAATAATCCCAGGTTCCCTACACGTCTCTTGGTAACTTAAATCCAAAAAAAATAAAAGCGAACAATTTTATAGCCTCGACTGATTGAAAATAAAAAGAGTTTTTTGCCAATCTAAAAAAAAAGGCTTGCCTTTTCTTGAGTTAGAGCGAGACAGCCATATTGTACCAAAGCAACTAGCTTTCACGTGATTTTTTCCACCTTTTTTTTTTGCAGAAAATGTCGTGGCCTACTGATCCTTATCAAACTTTCTCACTAGTAAGTTACATAAGTAACGATACCAATAACCCTGGTTATCCCAATGTAAGTACCATCTCCAAGTGATCTGATTTTTAATTAAACTTTGCAACCGTATGCTGGATCTTTACAGCCGTACGCCATACCTTTCCATCCGAGCGCCAGATCTTCCCAGCCGTACCTCATACCTTTCCTGACGAGCGCCAGATCTTCCCAGACGAACGCCGGTTCTTTGCAGCCATTTGGTGGTTCTGTATTCTTGCCGCCGTTCGCTGGATCTTCTCAACCACGCCCTCGAGTTCCCCAGTTGAACGGTGGATCTTCCCAGCCAAACGCCGCAACCTTGCAGCCGGTCGCCGGGTCGTCACAGCCGAACGCTGGATCATCCCAGCCGAACGCTGGATCATCCCAGCCGAACGCTGGATCATCCCAGCCGGATGCTGGATCATCCCAGCCGAACGCTGGATCATCCCAGCCGGATGCTGGATCATCCCAGCCGAACGCTGGATCATCCCAGCCGAACGCTGGATCTTCCCAGCCAAACGCCGGATCTTTGCAGTCGTCCGCTAGATCTTCCCAACCGATCGACACAGAATCTAATCTACAGCGAATGCTCGACAACTTACAAGCAATGTTAGGGTCTGATTGGCCCAGTCAGCTCGTCATCAACATTAGAAACAGATCCAGTACGAACGTTGCTTCGCGCTGGGAAGATGAAGGAACCGAACTTGATGACGAGTGTATTGTATGTAGCCAGAAGTTGCCGTTGATAATCTTCAATCCTTGCAAACATCAGATAGCCTGCTCCGGCTGCAGTCAACGTATGAAGAAATGTGTGAAATGTGGCGTGGTTATTAATCAGCGTGTGGATGACAATGGGCAACTGGTGTTCGCCTCACCGGAACTAACCGCAAGTGCCGGGCCGGAAACTAACGGAGGCGTCGACAGCGATGCCGAAAAGTTGCGTCTTTTGGAGCGCAAAGTCGTCGAACTGGAATCGTTGGTCAAGTGTGCCGTTTGCTTGGAACGCCGACGTAATGTATTGTTCCAGTGTGGCCATGGCGCCTGTTCGGAGTGTGCCCTCCAGCTGGATCGTTGCCACATTTGCCGCACCACCATTCTCGACAATATTCCGTTTTATTAAGACAGAATATTTTCACAAAAGGGCTTAAAGATTCAACAAAGTCGCACAAAATGTGGAAAATTGTCCAAATTGAAAAATGTACAAAATACGCGGCGCAACTTTTCAAAAAGATTTCACAAATCGAACATTATTTATAATCCCTTTCTCCCCCCGAGTGTTTATAAAGTCATGTGGCCTTTATCCTATAATTAATTTTTCGAAACAATACGAATAATACACACATTCAGACGGTATGAAACCGAAACCAAATTCAAGTCTCAATTTGTATTCATCAAATTAATACACAAAAAAAGAAAAAAGAAAGATTCCCCCGAATCAAAAATAAATATTTTTTTAATGTTTTAACAAAAACTATTTGGTTCGATGTCAGAAATGGAAATTGGGGGAAAATATCTATAGGGGAGAGTGGGGGTTGTGATCATAGTTTTGTTTTTCGAACATAACTTCGCCAAAATCAATATTTTTTCGTTCTGTATATTGTTCTGTCATATTGTAAAAAAGTTTTTTTTGACATTTCGAAAATTTGTGGGGGTTGTGAGCCAAACTAAGTTCAAAATTCGTGTTTTTAAAAAAAAAAAAAAAAAAAAAAAAAAAAATAAAAAAAAAAAAAAAAAAATTTTAAAAAAAATTAAGCCATTATTCTTTATTAAATGAAAAAAAATAGAACAAATTTTTCTCATATTCTGAATTAAGAAATATCAATGAAGAGTGAAAATTGATTGACGGCATCAGGCTTGTTTTCTTTTTATATACGAGCACTTTTGCTTGTGGCTGTTCTTTTGTTTGCCATTTTTAAAAGTTTTTTTTACTTCTTCGGAGAGTTCTTCCTCTGTTTTATTGCGCGTCATTGCAATATTCTCTTTGAAAGTCAAAACCGAATTTTTTTCAAAGTGGCTCACAACCCCCCATATCTCACTTTTTTTTTTGGTGACGTCACATAACCAAAAGAAATTGTTCCAAGAAAAAACATATTTCTATCAAAAAGGCAATTGACCAAAGATATTTCCCTCATACTTACTTTTGTCATTACGAAAAAAATTTTGTATAATATTCACAAGTAAAAAAATGAAAAAAAAACTTTTTCTGGTTCACGAACTTAAAGAAGGTGTAGACTGATTGGTTGCTTGCCAAAAAGTTAGGTAATAAGAAGGTAGACACATGACATAAACCAAAAGTTTACATATATTTTTTTGTGGCCAATATTCGAGTGGCTCACAACCCCCAGCGGCTCAAAACCACCCAATCTCCCCTACATATTATTGCAAATTTTTTTAAAATCCACAGGGGTTTGCAATCGCCAATATTTTTGAAAGTTGGTTCTCCGTTTCAGAAAGTCGCTGAACCTAGGTTCGGATTCGAACCGGGATTAAGGGACTTTGTTTTTTCCGCTAATTCAGGGAGACAAGAAAGACCCGATAACAGACGAATTCTATGAGCGCCTGTAACAACTATAAGAGCGTTGCCCCGACGCCGAAGTCAAGCACCGGTTTAAGAAGTGGTGTATGAATTTGATAGGGCATTCAATCACCTTCCAACAAAGCATTACCATTTCATAATGAATGAATCGATACTGAAGATATACACATTTTTCTAAAGGTACTTTTTTCAGAATCAAAAACTAGCTTTCCACGATTTTTTGAAAACGGCCCCACTAAAAATTAAAAAATTGAGTTTTTGTTATGTTTTTTAAACAAATAATTAAAAATTATATAAAAAACAAAACTAACATGAGAGCAAAAAAAAAATATATAAAAAAATATTTCGCTCAAATCGGAGTGCTTGTTAAGAAAAAAAGAAAAAAAGGAAGATACAAGGTTTCAAACCTAAAACAAGTGAAAGTAGTCGGTCAAGCCCGACTATAACATACTCTGGAGCAGGAGCTGAAGGCACTGCTGCTGCTGCGCTCATATTTAAGTTTCTCTCTCTCGTTCTAAATTGTGCGGCGTTAGTTGTGAAATGGTGGGAGGGGGGGTGGCGGGGGTGATTTACTTATTTGCTCATAACTTGAGAACCGCTCATCCGATCTTTATCATTTCTTCGGCAAATTGATACATATTGCTAATGACTAACTATCTCTAGAAGGTACAAATCATCTATCTACAAAACTGTGGAGAAATGACGTTTTTCAAAATTGTGGGGGGGAGGGGGGGGCAAAAATTGAAAATAAACTTGATCTGCCTGCAAGTATAAGAAACATTTGTCCCATACATGCCAAACCTCTATCTCTTACCATCTCTGAGATCTGTTTGTTCATACGGACAGACGGACGAACCGACAGACGGACATGGCTATATCGACTCGGCTGTTGATGCTGATCAAGAATATATATACTTATAGGGTCGGAAATGATTCCTTCTCCCTGTTACATACTTTGCACAAACTTAAATACTCTATGTACCTTCGGTACAGTCAAACCTATTCTGTTGAGCTGCACTGTATTGCCAATGGTGTGAAATTGGCCTTCAAAAAGTGAAATTTTACTTGATTTATAGCAATTTTATCAAACTAAAACCATTTGCTACAAGTTATTCTGTTTGTCGGCCACTTACACTAGAATCATTTCTACTGAAATTTTTTTTTTTGGTTTGGTAATGGTAAACTCAAAATCGATTTCAAACATTTTTTCATGGCCCGTTTTGAAACATGCATTTTTTTACTTTTTCGGTAGGTGCCTACTATTTAGGGCCAAAGAGGCCATTTCGACTCTCATAATTGTCAGATAGAGTCAAGCCAGATATGAATCGAAAGGCAATTGAACTGCCAGTAATTGCGTAGAACATTGTTTTTAAATCGGCTTATTAGTTTGGATACACTAAACCAAAATGAACAATTCAAAAATTCAATTTTTTACTCAAAATGTAAGAAATTTAATTTTTAAAAAAATATAAAATCCAAAAAATGATGAATTTTTTCTACCTAAAGAATCGCACTGGAAAGTATTATATTGAAACTAAGAATATTAATTTGATGCGTCTGGAAGTATTAATTTGAAAATAATCAGTTTTTAGTTCGAAAAATTCCGAAGAATGAAAGAATGAAGTGCGCCGAACGTCGCAGTTGGCGATGCTTGACATGTCACATTTAGTGATTTAATTGTTATGCAAACAATTCTGTACTTAGTTAAAAGGAAGTTGCGGAGTGACCGTTTCCCAGAAGAAGATAAATAAATGGATTTTAAATGGAGCATATTTACATCGGAGCATATTTACAGCTGAATACTCAGCTGTGTTGTCGTCAATGCAATGTTGTTGTCAAGTCGTTTTTTGCAGACATATGTAAATAACAAATGTCACCTTGTAACAGGACACATAACAACCCACAATGCTGTTGTGATGTTTCAGCGCTTTGCAAGACAACGCAATTAGAGGCCTGAAACCAAGAAAGCTGCAACACGTGCGTTTTTCACGTTTTCACTCAAGGTCTCTGAAGGCGTAAGCATTTGGTGTGAATTGGGGAGTATGTTCGTGCCCTTGGGGTCTATGGCTGGGGACTTCAATGTACGGCTCCATGGCGCACACCAATATAGTGACTTCTGATTAAGCAACATTTGCGTGGACACGAGGCAGTGAGAGACCAATGTCTCCCTAAGTGTCGGCGTTCACACTTGACGAATTCACCTATAAGTGTAAATAAATTGCCACACTATCCCACTCCACACACAACCCTCCTGCTGCTACTGTAATGATAAAAGCTGCTGATTTGCAAATACAAAATTCAAAGACATCACCCAAAAGAAGCTGTCACAAAGACAACATTTTAAGATTTACTCCCCCCCCCTCTGACGTCCGTAAAAAAACGAATTAAATATCCGTTTTATTTAGACTTTTCTTTTTTATTTTCAATATGTACGACGGTCACGTTCAACATAATATTCAAATTCGTCGTGCAACCCTATTGATGCTTATCGATATACCGTTCACTTAAAATATCGATAGACTTAAAAATGCTAGCGATATGAGTCAAAATAGCAACGAATTTGAACGGTTGAACGTGGTACACAAGATTATTGTATATGATTAGTATTTATTAAATTTTCGCATTAATGGAATAAATAATTTAACAACTATACATGAAGAAATGTTTAGAGATTTGCGGGTTCGAACCAAAATTGAACACTGGTTAAGATAAGGAAATTGGAGGTTTTGTTTAGATCCTTGGTTCAGCTCATGCTTTTTTAATATATTAGTATAATTCGTGATCCAAAAAAAATTAAGAATGTAATTTACTGTTAACTTAAAATTCAGTTTGTAATTTATTAAAAGTATTACCAAATGTGTCGATACGGCTGGAACGACTTGTTACCTTTGTAAGGACAGTAATAGAAAAAAGCAGATTTTGTGTATAGAAAACTTGGTGCGGTGTGACTGAAATTATCCCTTTTAAAAGTTTGTGAATCATTTAAAAAACTTTGGAATCAAACACCTACAGAGGTTTTTGTGGGTGACGATTGTATAAGAAATTCTAAATGTCTTTCTAAAAATATTTATAAAATGGCTTTTGTTGAATCAAATCAGAAATTTAGGTTCGGAACAGGTTCCGGTGCAGCATTTAAATTAAAAATGGTACGGTTTAAGGTTCGGGCTCATGGTAAAACAGGCTTACCAATACAAAAAGAACCTCAATAGGTATAGGCTTTCAAATGTTTACACATATCCACATTTACTGATAAAAATAATGCGTAGCGTTTAGGTGAAAAATTGATTACTTGGAAATGGAACCAGCTCAGTATCGAAAGCATTAAAAATAACTATCGATATACGGTATTATTGAACCAATTATTTTTATATTTGAAGCTTATTTATAATATATATAATTATTAATAAATGTCCGTCAAATTAGCAACGAAAGTTAGCGTCGATTTGGAACGATGGAAATAAAACACATTTGCATTTTTTGATTTTTGATTTATTTCTTAATTATTTACTTAATTTAGAATCTGTAAATGCAATATTGTTAAGAATTGTTTAAACTATTGTTTTATTTAACTTGTGGGTGGATTTAAGGTTTGCAAGTAATAAAAACAACAAGTTAAAAAATTGTCATCCCACATTTTGGGTCATATCTCTACTTCCAAGAGATGTGCCATAATACGTCATAAGCCATTTTAAAGGATACACTTTCAAGAGTGTTTTAAAAAAGAAAATCATGCAAATCGTCCGAACAGTTTTTGAGAAAATCTCATCTATACAAAATGACTCAAAAAAAAATTACTTTTACACATCAAGCCGTATAACTCCGCTTTTAGGAGATGTGCCCAAATACGCCTTATACCATCATAAAGGACACATATTTAAGGGTATTTATTTACAACAAATTTTATCCAAATCGTGTGAACCGTTTTGGGGAAAAGCCCTTTTAAGAGGAGGTGCCTTGGCTTGATATTGAAAAATTACAAAAAGACCGACAGTTCAGCAGTCGGAACCAGTCATGGAACTATTTAAAAAAAAACAGTGCTTTTAAGTAAAATTAAGTTAAATTAAGGCTTTTTAACAACGAAAAACAAGTCTCCATAAAGTATTTTACATCCAACGCCTTCGAGCCATTTTAGTATGACCATAAAAATCGTTGCTAACTTTTCTTTTTAAATTGCGGGGGAACTGGGAGATAACTATTTAACTTAACTTATTTATATAAACTGTTTTATATAAAAGGAATCATTAAAATCGCTTGAACAGATTTCTCTGTTCCGATACTATCGATTGCGGGCCACCACTAACGACTATCGACCACAATTCTAACCAATTCGACGCTAACTTGACGCACATCATAAAAATTGTTTCGCTCGGTAAGGTTTTCTGTTGCTGTTGCTTTCTTCTAATTAAACCCATAATTAATTTAAACTTAAATTAATTAAAATAATGTATCGCCCAATTTAATGATAAATGTGTGATAACGACCCCAGTATGAATATCGCTGTGTACGTGCGTGTTTTGTTGTTGTGAAATAATTAAAAATATTTTCAATGTGCCGCAGTTTGTGAAGACAAGAGAAAGAGCGAGTGAGAGAGAGAGAGAGAGAGAAAGCAAAAAGAAAAGAAAGGCGAAATTAAAAGAATTTTCCGCTGGACACATAAGGCAGCCAAACACGACACGGGGAAAAACGCAAGCCAAATGGGCGTCTCTGAAAGTTAAATGACATTTTCGCACGTAACGTGAAAAATATATACATATAACATGTATTAATAAAAATAAATACACACACTGGGCCCCAGAGGCGCAGGCAAGAAAAGGCCAAAGCAGCAGCCTGCTCCGCGCGCATGCCCCGCACCTACAGCCAAAATATTGAAGGGAAATTGTTCAATCTACGTGTGGAAAATCGTAACTAAATATTACTCATTTTATCAATGATTCGAAATACAAATCAAATTTCGGGCTCGGGCCTTGTTAAATTACAAATTAATTAAATAGTAAAAAGTGGACATATGTACGTTGGTGAAAAAGCAACAGAGACAGCTAGCTGTGGACACACTCGACCCGTCCCGCTCTAACCTAAGTGAATGTTAACTGTTTGGGTTGTCTGTTTTGATTTTCTCTTCTTGACAAAATAAGCGCGCGAAAGGGGTGCTCGTGTACTTTCTTTTACCCCACCCCCGCACCCTCCACACCCAACTATATAAGCCCACTCTCAGTTGCATCGCTATTTATGCCCGTGATAAGTGATAAAATGCCAGATGTTTGTGTATCTTAAGTGGTGGAGCCACAAAACACCGCCAAATATTTTCAACAACATGTTGCACACGTTAATCTTCTTGGTGTAATTTGAGACTAATTTGTCTGTCTGCCGCTTGGTTTGCTTCTAGGCCTGGCCAAAAAAAAAAATAAATAAAAAAAAAACAAAACGAGTAACCAAAGAGCCGAAGGAATTGTTTTTAGTCGACAACAAAAGGAAATCTCGCAGAGGAGCAACGTTTCCAATCAGCAAGCATATTTAAATGGTTTCTACTTTCATTGGCCTATTGGGTGAGTGGTTCTTGTTCTTCTTGTTGTTGTTGTTGTTAAGTGCGTGTAATGGAAGTCAGAAATAACCTGAAACACCGTGAAACCACTTTAAGCTCCGTATATCGACCCCTGTGCGCGGAAAAATCGTATGTGCCAAAAACTAAATTTTACAGGAGAGGCTTTTTTCTATTTTTCGATGCGATGGCTGGCAACATCACTACCAATCTTCAGATGTGCAACATTTATCAATTTATTTAACTAAACTCATAACTATTTTTGTGAAAAAACTGATCCTTTTCCTAATAACTGATTTTTGGCACATACGATGTTTTTGCCCACCAATTTTTTAAGTGCATTATCAAGTTTGGCACTTACGATAATTTGTAAAATAGGTCAAATTGTACAAAATACATAAAAACAAAATAAAAAGAATATTTTTTATGAAAGATCAATGAAAAATAAAATATTCATAATTTTTATTTCAAGTATGTACTTATAAAACTAAAATAAAGAAAATTTTCAATTTAACAAAGTCTTATTTTAACAAAGTAAATAAATAGATTAGTCTTCTTCGTCACTCTCAACCAAAGAGACTTTTAAATTTGACGAATGTTGCAGATTTAAGTATTCATCATGATATTTTGGTGTATTACTATATTTTAGACAAAGGTTTTGTAAGTCAAGATATTTGTTGGTCGTAATACATAAGGTATTATGTTATAATGATTTTATCTTCTCGGGAAAATTTAGATTGGTAATAGTCTTTTCTGAGAACTATCGAAATAACCATATTGTAGTTCAATTAAACCTGAATTTTTCTGAAATTTGGCGATGTGCAGCCAATTTATGTTCAATTTAATTTCACTGGGAAGTAATTAATTCGCAAATGACTTCCAGTTTGGAAAATCGGTATGCCCCATTTGTTTTCTTTTTGTTTTTATTTTCTTAAAAAAATGCACTTGCTATCATCCTTGTCTTTGATGTGCATCTAAACTTCATTTGTTTTCATGCTATATTTTTTGTCTTCTTCATCAAGAAACTTAATATTTTCGCACTTAGTGCACTTATCTTTTTGGTAAGTGAAAGCCAATATTACAATCTTTTTTAAAAATCCGTCTAAATACACAAATCGAAACAATTGAGCTGCTGAGGTTTTCATCTTTCATGAATTGAGCATAGCACTTATAAAGGTTCTGAATGTTTATGAATTCCTGCGACAAATAAACTTTAGTGCTTTGGCTCTGCAATAATGTGATGGCACTGCAGGAAGTTTCTCGAAGTATGATTTTAAGAGTTATATTTTCTGTTTATGCGTTTTATTGTGAGGAAACACATTTGGTTTAGGATCAACTAAAGCCCACACAGAACAAATGCAAAAATTTACTGCTCAGTTTGAAAACAGGAAAACAAGGTAAGAAGGATGAAATAAATTTGAAAAGTTCCATCTGAGAAAGGTGTTACTCACAGCGTAAGGGTGTAAAAGCGTGCTCTCCTCACTCACCCCATTGCCATCAACACTGCCAATTTAGCTATTTTCCCACCAGACTGTTGAATATCAGTATTGTGTGGCACATACGATCATTTCGCCCACAAGAAAAAAACTCATCACTGGCACATACGATTAAATTGATTTTGTTGTATCTCCGTAACCGAAGTGATTATCGCTATATAATTTTACCAGATGATGAGTTGGTGGATTTAGAACTAATTGGCATCAAAATGTCAATTTCGTAAAAATATGGCACATACGATGTTTTCGCGCACAGGGGTCGATATGTTTTCAATGTTTTAGCTTGTCTTAATAAAACTTCCGAACATTTGAATGCTACAAGAAGTAGTCATCCGATGATCTTCAATTTTAGAGCTGAGTAAAAACGAAACTCTGTGCAAAGTTCAGCTGATAAAAACGATAGATCGCTAAAACCATTACCTATTACCAGACGTAGCAGTAATATTGAGAACAAAACAGTTTTTCTTACTAAAACCCATTTTCCGAACGAACATTTCTATGGCAGCTACAAGAAGTAGTCATCCGATCCGGTCGGTTCCGACATATTAGCAGCGTGCAGTAAAAAAAGACTCTGTGCAAAGTTTCAGCTCGATAGCTCCAAAACTGAGGGACTAGTTCGCGTAGAAACAGACAGACGGACGGGCGGAAGACGGACGGACAAACGGACACTGTAATCGACTCAGCTCGTCATGCTGATCAAGAATATATATACTTTATGTGGTCGGAGATGATTCCTTCTATGCGTTGCAAACTTCTGGGCAAAATTATAATACACTTTTCAAGTGTATAAAAATAGAGGAAAGCTAACTTCGGCTCGACCGAAGTTTATATACCCTTGGAGCATGATATATTTCTGCCAGTTTTTTATATGGCAGCTATACGATATATTCATCCGATTTTGATCAAACTCTCTAAAATTGTGTTAAGACAGATAATATTTATAATTGGAACGTACAAATGCGCTACCATTGAAAACAAAAAAGTTTTTCTCACTAAATCTATTTTTTCGACCGATAATTCCTATGGCAGCTATATGCTATAGCCGTCCGATTTGGATCAGACTTGACAGAATTATGTATTAGCATATCATATTGATCAGTAACGAGTTTGGGAGCGATAGCATTGAAAACAAAAAAGTTTTTCATACTAAAACTTTTTTTCAGACCTATCTTTTGTATGGCAGCTATACTATATAGTTGCCCGATTTGCATAAAACTTGCTAAAATTATGTGAAAGCATAAAGAACTTATAAATACGAGGGTTGGGAGCGATAGCATTGAAAACAAAAAAGTTTTTCTTACTAGAACTACTTTTTCAACCGATCGTTCCTATGGCAGCTATATGCTATAGTCGTCCGATCCGGCCGGTTCCGACAAATGTGCAGCGTATTTGTACCAAAAGACTTCGTGCAAAGTTTGGTTACGATAGCTTTAAAACTGACGGAGGAGATAGCATAGAAACAGACGGACAGACGGACGGACGGACGGACGGACGGACAGACGGACATGGCTATATCAACTCAGCTCGTCATGCTGATCAAGAATATATATACTTTATGTGGTCGGAGATGCTTCCTTCTGTGCGTTACAAACATCTGGACAATTTCAATATACCCTCTCCAAGGGTATAAAAAATAATTTTAAAACCAAACCCGCCTAATGTGTTCTCCAGTCATTCTGCTTCGGGTGTCTGTAAGTAAGCGACTGTCACCTGATACCCCCAGGAGCCGAAGGCATTTCGCTATTTACATATAAACAATTTAAACGCTTGCTGAAGCTGAGGCCACGAAAGTAAAGTATCGAAATGCACTTTCAGACAGCACGAACAATTCATCCGCACCAGCTCTCCTATGTATAAGTTATTGGGTTCATGACGATATCTTCAATGATTCTAATTCAGACAACTAATATTTCAGCGTATTTCTGCATCCATACGTGTATGATTAGTTCTTGAATGCGATTTTAAGTTGTATTACTAGATGATTTATCGGGCTAGCCATATAATTTGGGCCTATTATAATAGTAACTTTTCGATATATCGTTTATAAAAATATTGATAATCGCCAATATCGGCATACAAAATATCATATCGGAATAACCCTTATCGTTGATGCGGGCTAGGTAGTTATTCAGGTGCATGCTTTTCCCTGAGTGGAGTTTTGCCAGAGTAGATCTAACGTGTCGTTCCAGAGTCTTCTCTGTTGGGTCTGTGGGTGGTGGTCTCCCCCTAACACAACATTATCCTGGTAAGCATCCAGGGTGAGGGCGCCCATATCTGTGTGTGCTTTCTCTTTGGCCTCTGCATACAAGGTTGCTGTAATCGGGCTGTCACCTAAAATCTGTTGAACTTTAGGTAGTTCTGTCCTCAAATCAAAACGTACTGCCTTTGGTCTTCTGGAGATGCGGTCTTTGGTGCAGCCGTGGTTTGGGTGAGATTCGCAGTGGCAGCCAATGAGATATCGTTGTGTTAGGAGTGTATTGTGATTACGGGTAGACAGGACCTTCTCATTGTATGACAGCCCGTGGCTACTCTCAGCGCAGCGTTTTGTATTAGCTGGAGGTTTCGCCACTGGGTGTAACTCAGTGATGGAGACCATATCGGAGCTGTGTAGTTCAGCATAGATCTGCCTATGGCTTTGTATGTTGTGTTTCTTTCCCCCATGTGCTAACTGCAATAGCCTTCAAGGACTTAGCAATGTCTTTTTCAAATGAACCTCTTGTGGATTGGTTTCATGCCACATAAATACCTCCAATAAATTTTTCAATCGAAATTTATGTTTCCAAATATTTTATCGATTTGAATTGAATTGCACAGGGTCACAATAATCGATCAAACTCTATACTAAAATACAAAGAGCTCTAAACTAAAATTACAATACCAAAGAATAAACATCCAGACTACCAGAGCGTTAATTCCTTTATTGTAAAAAAAAAAAAAAAATTCACTCATTAAACCATAATCATCTGATATTAGTTGGTTAGTTATCTTATCCATTTAGTTCTGTTTCCAAGTCCACCAAGGCATCCACAACATCAGCAGTTTCATTACGGTTTAGCACATTACGTACATCCCTGGTGAAGCGCATACAGTCGAGTAGTATGAGCAACTTTTGTAGCTCAATATCGTTGGGATCTCCCTTAAAGTCTGCGATCTTTATGGAATTCGTTGGATTGCAGGCGCACTCCACGGCCGAGTTATCAACAATCATAACTTTGGCCAAGTCCTGATTGACAATACCCACAAATTTGCTTGGAATCCCGTAAATATTAATACAGTCATTCCGATAAAAGCGCCGAGAAAAATATTTTCCCTCCGGGTCCAATTGGTTGAGTATTTTATCGGCATAGCGCTGCGTGGCGGCCGTATAGATTATCACATTGTACCACTCTGATACCTTTTGTAGAAAGTAATCCACATGCGGACGTTTATACACCCGAAACACTGTCCTCGGACAAAGAATCATATCCAAGGTGAATTCAAAATCATGTGGTACAGTTGGCATATAGCGTCTGCTCCGAGACATGCGATAGGCATACACCAGGGTTTCGTCCATGTCCAGTACTAGAGTTTTACGGCTCAGCTGCTGCAAACGACTCTGACTCTCGGGCGATAATGGAGCCTCACGGTATTCTATGGTCTGGAAAAACCTTGCCAAAAAAGAACAAGCTACCGCAAGCAACGGGACCACAAAAACCATTCCTCTTAAAAGGGTGTAGAGCAGGTCGATACCCATTGTTCCAAGCACGCTTTAGCGTACAAAATTTGTCTCAGAATTAAATCGTATCCAGAAACGAGCAGAAAAAACGTAAAGTTAGTTGAGGCAATCGAAATGAATTAAACAAATTGTAAAATGTTACACACGACAGAAAATGCTTTCAATAGTGTCTAGATCAAGAAATCCCTATTTCCCCATGAAATTCTATGAATTTGACAAACTATTCAAATTTTAAACTTAACAAAAAGTAGGACTACTAGACGACATGTCTCATGTGTCGAACAGTGTGAAGGCAGCCTATCATTAGCACATCATTTACTTTGACAGAGTAAAAGACCTTGACTCAATATCTTTCCTCTCTGTATGGGTAAACAACTTGACAAGAGATACAAAGCAGTCAGACATACATCTTATATGAGCTTAACTGCAAAGCAGACGAACTAGCAAGGCAGGGCACTACCACCTAACTGTCGTTAAGCCCATGGCTAAGTGCAAACAGTCACTTCCTACGGATTTTGCGGAGTGAACAGAATATGTGTAGCATACTATGTCTTCTACAGAAGCTGTTGTTACAAAAAAAAGAATGCGTCTGTCTCACACTTTTTATACCCTGTACTTATTGAAAATGGGTAAAAAGAAAGCATGAAGTTGTGTGTGTAACAGGCAGAAGGAAACATTTCCGACCCTATCTATACTTATAAATCTATAGGCCCGACTGACTGACTGACTGACATATTATCAACTCACAGCCAAAACTGCTTATCGTAGACATCCAAGATTTGGCATAGATTTTCGTTTAGTTATGCACCCGCGCACTAAATAAGAAAAATTGGAAAATTTGTCCGCAAAGTGGGTCAAAACGCCAAAGAAAAGTTTGTAACTGAGGCGCTCGGGCAATATTGTGGACTAACTGTTTTTGCTAAAAGAGCGAGAGAGAGTGAGAGAGGAAGCGACTCACGCTCACTCAAATTAGTGTTGTATGTATGTGTCTTGCCTCTCTGAGACAGATGATAGCTGCCATGAGAGTCAAGTGTTAGAAAGAAATAGTCATTAACAAGAGAGAGGAGTGGAGGGAGTACACACAGAACGAAAGGAAAGGGGGACGTGATTTAAAAGAGTGGAGGGCGCAGGAAGAGGGAGGGGGCGAGGGGAAAGAGCCGAGAGCTGTGGAGAAGGGGTTGGGGAAAAATGGGGAAAGTCAATTTAAATTGAATTATAATTTGTTTTGTTATTTTGTTTCGTAATTATTGGTTCTACATAATAGGACTTAAGTCAAAGTTTTTTTTTCAAAAATATTGTCTCTTTAATATATGGGAAAGACTTAAGAATCTATACGTTCCCAATTGTGGGAAGGCAGTGCTGGGGAATACTCTGACTCGGCAGAAAGAGATCAACATTTGATTCACAATCAAAGCGGAAAGCTGATCGCGGACAAAAGTAGAGGGGCAAAGGAAAGTACCGTAGAGGTGGGGGACAGAGTCCTTATTAAAAACGTAGTGTTCCCACACAAACTTACTCCGAACATTGACACAAAGGAATATGAGGTTACGGAGAGGGACGGGAACATCGTGAAGTTGTCCGATGGGCAACGCACAGTGACGCGAAACGTGAGCCATTTAAAAAGGATACCGGCAAGGACCCCAGTACCTGGAAGGGAAGACCGGGACGAGTAAGAGGAACAATAAATATAGCTTGGTTGGGTTTTATCTGGGTTTCCCCAATCCATGCAACAAATGTTGAGCTATAGACTGGTCCCAGAAGAGTAGCAAACGGAAAGAGAAATAACGATGCGTGGCAAGGTCAAGGCTCTCGCCCTAACAATAAGGGAGGGATGTAGGAGCCTGTACCTTGGATGCCATACCGATCGATAAGGTTGTCGATTGTATATAAATTAGATATGAGTTGATTCGTAGAGTTCAAGCGAGAACTAAATAAATGCAGTCCGTGAGCTACCTATAGTCCTAAAGTATTGTTCACAATTACCGGGCGGGCACGGGTCGTTGTCGTGCCGCTGGCTTTCTTGCTGGCGTACGCAAAATGATCCCTGAAATTCAGTCTATGATCGATCATCACTCCCAGGTAATTGAGGTTAGAGGCGGGAAATAATTGTTATATCGCCTACAGTGATATGAGCCGTTTCTACCATCTTTCGGCTACAGATCAGCATTGCCTACTTATTTTTACTGGCTAGCGTCAGGGCCTTTGTCCTCTAGCCAATTGCTGACCTCCTGAATCGCTCTGTATCCGCGTGTGTGTGCGTTTGTGTATGTGTGTCTCAGTATTGTACAGGTTATTTCGGAGTCGGGACACTCGACTGCAACGCTGTTACCTGTTCTGTGCTGAAATTCATAATTTAGCTATATCACGAACAAATTCAGGGAGGACCTAGCCTCCAAACAGTTTTTACCTTTAAGAACTAAACGTTTACAAATGGAGGTAAGGGCCAAGAGCCACTTAAAATAGTTTGTCAGTGTAAAAGAGACTTGCTTAGAATTGACTCCATTAAGTCAAGGTGTAAACGATGCTTATTTTATGGTTTTTCCAATCTAATGCTATGCAGTTATCTAATGCTTTAACCCCTTTCTCTTCAACAGACATTCAATCATGGTGGGAGATACCGTGTATTTCGCATTTCTGTTCACTGTTTAGTTCCGCCTTTGATCTGCCCGACATAGACATCGAGGTGAGTTACCTGGGCTGAGAATGGAAAAGTCTTTGCTTAATGCTCTCTTTTTTCCCCCCTTTAGGATCTCGAATCGGCGCTGCTCTCCGATGGTACCAGCGATGAAGATCAGGTTGCCCTAGTGCCGGAATTAATTGTGCGCCTGCTCAAGGGCTGCGATGCGCTACAATCGGTAGCCAAGGAAATCACACATAGCAACTATCAGATGTTCTTGCGCCGCTTCCTGCGCCAACAGTGTCGCCTGCATCAGACCGAGAATCATTTTGATACGGACATTGATTTCCAATCGTTGCCGGTGCGCAAACGTTTACACATTCTGCACGATTTGTGCCATTTTCGTTTGGATTCTGCCGATGTGCAGGTCATATTGAGTAATCTAGAGGCGGACAGTCTGCGTGTTGAGCCCTTGGGTTACGACGCCAAAAATTCAGGATATTGGTATTTCTACGGTACTCGCTTGTATCGTGAGGATAAGGCCACGGGTGGTGGAGCAGGCGGTGCAGGTGGACCGGGCAAGGCAGCGGCAGCGGGTACTGGAGGCGGAGGTGTTGGCACAGCTGCATGCTCCACTGGTGCTGGCTATATACGGCGCAACGGCACCATCTGGCAGGTGATCTGTTTTACCGAAGAGGATTGGCAGAATTTGGCGGCCAAATTCAAGACCTCAACGAATGCCAAGGAGCGTGAACTATTCCAGATACTCGATGAGAATTTCTTGCCCAAGTTGCCGCAATTGTTTCGTGAACGTGAACGTTTGAGGCGCAGAAAGTGAGTTTTAGTTGAAGCCCCAAAGTGGAAGTATTAATATCATAATCCCTTCCATAGATTACTGCAGGTGCGCAACTCGAGTCGCATACGTAACCTGGTGGAGCACAAGACGCGCCAGGAGGAAGAGCGTCAGCAGCGAGAGGTCGAACTCAAGGCACGCCAGGAGGAGGAGCGTCAGCAGCGTGAGCGGGAATACGAACGGGAACGCCAGCGACGCGAACGCGAGCATCATCAACAGCAGCAACAACAGCAACGCACACGCAGACGGTTAGAACGCCAAGAGTATTAAACCAAAAACAAAAGCAAAGAAAAACAATAAGAGACGGCATCCACCCATCTCTCATACCACACACACACACCGACACACACACTCACCACTCACTGCATAAACTGCATCTCTTTTTATTTTGTTGTATTTTGCTTTAATTGATCACTAAGTTTTTTGATTATTTTCAACTTTTTGATTTGTTAAACCAAAACCCAAAAAAAAAAAATTGTTTGCTTGCAATTTCTGTTCGAAGATTCATCATTTAAATATCCAAGAAAACCAATTCGCACTTATCATCAAAAAAAAAAAAAAAGAAGAAAAGAAACTCAAGAAAAACCGACGCTTCGCCCAGGATCGAGAGGACCCCCGGAACGAACCGCACTTTGATTTGAGTTTTGCCCATAAAATTTAATTTTGTATATGGGAAAATTGGTTGGATTTCGTTTTCAAAAATAAACTCTGTAAGCATGCTTTTTTTATACTTCAAATATTACATATATATAACTTCTAATATATATTTATTATTCCATTATGTATGCATATATTTCGATATATATTTTTTAAGTTTAGTTTTAGCTTCATAATTTCACAACTGCATCCAACATGCAACAAACATTTTTACACCAGAAACGTCGTGAAGGTCGTAGGATTGTTGATATGTACATTTATTTTGTAAGAAAATGGGATGTTGTTTAATCCAAATGGTGAACTAGAGATGCTGGACAATTTTTAAAAGGGGTTGAGAACCCGGTAGGGCAGACCAACTATCCTTCATACATTTGACTAAAGAAATTTTATATGGATATGCAAACAGTATAGAACCAATAAAAAATATCAGTATGAAGTTTTCTTAAAGAGTCAAATATACCGAATTTGAAAAATATTTTTTAAATTTTGTGTGCCCCGTAGAGCACAGAAATCGATTCTTACATACATAGGCTTGAAATCAAAGTTTTGCTACTTTGCGTTTTCCCCGTTAGGACTTTGCTACTGGGTTTTTCCTATAATTCCCACCCACTTCCCAACCAATATCCACCTAATTCAATCCACTTCCCACCCGCTTTCCACATACTTTCCACATCCTACCCACTTTCTGCACACATCCCATCCACATTCAAACCACTTTCCACCCACTATCCACCGATATTTTACCCACAGCCCACTAGGGTTGTCAATATATATTTATCGATATAGATATCGATATTTTAGTTGGACGATAAGGGTTATTCCGATACGATATTCTTTAGGCCGATATAGGCAATAATCGATATTGGATATGGATTTTAAGGAGCACTTTGAAAATAAAATATAACTGTTAAACGTGCAAATTATGTGCAAAGTCTGTGAAAACATCTGGTTATACAACCAACTTAAAATCGCACCTGAGAAGTACTCATTTGGAGGTAGCAATACCATATCTCGTAGAATAGCGACAACTGCAATGCTGAAGGGAGTTTGTCCAACCAACCATAATGGACTTCCTTAGGTCAAGCATTGTGTACAGTAGTGAATATAAGCTATGTCACGTTTAAGGTGCCATTTAAGGTCAGTAACTAAAGATAACTATTTCACTACGGGTACAACAGAAAATGGACCGAAGTACAAACAAATTATTTCAGCCATTGTTTATATGGTATGAAAAGATAATTTACCTAGCTAGTATGAGCTGGGGAAGGATGGGTAAGAGTGCAATACGGCGTAACAAAATTACTACAATGAAAAAATGGTCGCTTATAAAATTAAATTTCAGTTTTTTTAAAGCTTTATAAGTCGATATTATACCATCTTAATGATTTTAGGGTCGAAATATCAAATATCGGTAGAATTTTATTTTTGACTTCAGATATCGATATTTACTGGGTCCTAATTATCGACAACAACCTACAGAGCGGGCAAACTAACGAAACGAAACGTTTCTGAATCGTTTCGTTTTCTTAATAAAAACTTACAAAACGAGAAAATGCAAAAAAGTTCTGTTCGGTTTGCGTTCGTGAGAGCAAACTAAACGTAAAGCGACCTCATCTTGATTTCGGATAAGGGAATCGGAACGATATCAACCGACCGGAAACGTTTCTGCTCAATTTGTATAATTAGTTGTTTTTTCTGTCACTTACTTCTTTGTAGTTTTGTGTGTTTTTCGTTTGCTTTTATTTTTCGTAGCTGAGTAGAACTAAAAGCCGATCATTCCAGTTTCTTAATCGCTTCTTGATTTTGGGAGAACAATATTCCAATCGTTTCGTTTGCGTTCTTCGGCAATTTAAGTAAATTAGTGTCGTTTTCCCTGACTATAGTAACAGCTACAAAACATATGAATAGTTTTTAACGTTTCGTTTGTTTGCCCGCTCTGCTTACACTTCCCATCCACTTCCCAACCACTTTTCACATTCCGACTTTATTCCACATCGGAAAATAAAAACCACAAATGAAATCGAATTTTATCTTACAAACCGCGTTTTAAGCGAATCAGATGAAAAATATTTATTTCTTGCCGAATTTTGCTTGGAATTTTCCGACCGTTGGGTCAAATTTTCTAACATCGGAAAATCATGTTTCAAATTATTTCTATTCTTATTCTTACAAACCGGGTTTCCAGTCAAT
Organism: Lordiphosa stackelbergi; assembly: GCA_018904235.1. Classification (NCBI taxonomy): domain Eukaryota; kingdom Metazoa; phylum Arthropoda; class Insecta; order Diptera; family Drosophilidae; genus Lordiphosa; species Lordiphosa stackelbergi. The sequence continues at coordinate 28,808 of JAEIFU010001879.1, read as the reverse complement.
CGGGTGAAAATTAGTATTTGCGTACAGAGTTTTCCAGGAATTTTCCGACTGTAGTAAAATTTTCCAATATCGGAAAATCGCATTTCAAACTATTCGAATTTTTTCCTTAAACCGAGTTTCATGCCAATCGGATAAAATAGTTTTTTTGTTGCAGAAATTTTTCCGGCATTTCATAAACCCTTATAAATCAGTTCCATTTAGGCTGTGCGATGATTGCTAATCAGACAGTGAATCAGGTTTCCAGGCTGATGTTGTTGTCGTTGGTAATCATCGTTCCGAGGTAGACAAAATCCTGTACAACTTTAGTAGTTGTACTTTCCGATTGTAACAGATTGTCCAAGATGCGCAGATCCTAGGAGGTTCGTTTTGTTCTCATTTTCCGCTAAGCCCCTCACTTGAGACTTCTTTTCAATCTCTGAAAACGACCTGCTTACCGACCGTTTGCTATTGCCGATGATGTCTATATCATCGCCGTATGCGAGTAGCAAATTATCTTTATAAAGAAATGGGCCCGATCTGTTGGCATGATGTGGGCACTGGCTCAGTATAATCTCCATCAGCAGATTAAAGAAGTCACACGATAAGTTATCAAACCGCTTTTGGTATCAAATGGTTTGGAAAGGTTCTTTCCTATTTTGACGGAGCTTTGCTTACCTTTCAACGTCATCATGCAAAGTCGAACAGGGCTTGACCTTGACCTTATCGGTGTGTCGAAGTAAATCAGGATTCGATCGAGTAAAAGATAATTTAGTACAAAGAAATTAATTCGGATCAGGCAATTAATCAAAATCATATTTCGATTCAGGATCTAGTACAAGTCAAACTCGTTATTCGTAAAATTTTTACCTTTAAAACCAAAAACTTGACAAAGTACTTATAAATCTGATGCGCATTAACTTTACTCTATTTTAAGAAATCGTAAACAGACTTTAAAAGCAGCCTTTAGCGGCCCCATATCATTGAAAAGTAAACCAACTAGAGCTGAATCCAGTCATGGCGTGTAAAAACATAATTTACACTCTCTTATGAGTATGATTATAATCGAATCAGTGATACGAACGGGATCCGCCGTTAACCTGTTACTTTAAGCAACACTTTCTTCGTTTTTTTGTGGTGTTTTTGTTACCCCACCCCCGAAACACGAAAGTAAAATTTTCTTCGTTTTTAGAAAAATCAAAGACAAATAGAAGTTCTTTTTTGGCAAACTTTTTGGTTTTCGATCAAATTTTATATTGGCTTCGAAACGTAATTTAAAACAGCTTCATACTCGGTATGTATCGTTCCTGTGTTATTCCACCATAGTAAATATATTTGTAACTGTGACGAAGCCAAACAAACCAAATGATTTTTTCTTCCACATTCAAAAAAAAATCTCGTTTGGATAACTCGAAGTTAAAATGTGTCCACAAATACTCAACTCATATAGAATCATTCATAATGATTCATGCATCTCATAAAGATATCAACAATCCTAGGAATTTGAAAAAGTATAATTATATTTAGATTACTAATCAGTCGCTTCCTTTACTACTTTCCTCCACTTCAGCTCCCAATCGACCTCAACGGCTAGTGGTATATCAACTTATGCAAGCTCCCTGCGTCGTACAACTACAACTAATTCGAGCGAATTTCTGTGCCACAGGGAAACCTTTTGTCTCTCGCCCGAAGATGACGAGCTAAACGAGGAGGAGCAGCAGCAGCAGCCATCCCCATCGCCAGCTCCGCAACAACAACAACAACAATTTATTGCTGCCTCAGCACTCGATAAATTTCGTTCGCCTCAGACACCACCAAAATCGCAAACGCCAGCGGAACTTAAGCAAAAAAATCATCATCATCACCACCATCATCATCATCACCATCATCATAAGAAGAAAAAGTCGGGCAAAAAGCAAAAGAAACGTCGTGAACGGGATCGGGAACGCGAGCATCATCACCACAGGCGTCGACACAAGCATGCCTCTGAGGCGAATGGAAACGACGACGAAGATAACAACAACAATTCCAATAGTGGACCTAGCCCAACCGATTCATCTCCGGGACCAACACATTCGCATGCCACTTCTTTAAGTCCCGAGGATAAGGAGAATTTTTGCCGTCAACTCCAGCTGTTGGATACCAATTCGGCAGCCATTGCAGTGGCCACCAGTATTGCCGAATTGAGTATACCCTCGCCAGTGCCGACACCAACGCATGAGGAAGAGCAGCAACAGCCACCAGCAGTAGCCACATCCTCCTCAGTTGTAAACAAAATCGAGGATCAGCCGCAGATGGCGCCAGCGGCAAATGTTAAATTGCCCGGCAGGCAAACAAATAATTCTCTCAGTTCGCTAACGGGCAATATTTTTATACCAGGCGGTGCAGCAGCAGCAGCGGCAGCCGCTGCAGCAACAGGAGGTAGTCAACAACAACAGCAGCAACCGCAACAGCCCACTGGAAGTAGTTCCACATCAGCTGCCTCCTCAAGTTCAGTGCGTTCAAAGAAGCAAAAGGCCGCCTTAAGCTCTGCCGGCAAAACGGACAAATCCGAAAAGTTGACGAAAACTGAAAGTGGGAAAAGTAAAAAGTCCAACACTTCGTCAGCCTCCTCATCCTCTAGCAAAACGGAAAGGCAGAGTGGTGCCTATTCGGACAAAAGTGCCGATGAGTAAGTGTAAATTGGAATTGGCAACTATTTTACCAACTATGGGGTATTTCATCTGCATACATATAGAACTTTCACAGGCTATTCACTCTATGCTTGTTGTTTGATGGGTGAAGATGAGAAGCGAGTACAAAACTGTGACTGTGAAATTGAATTTTATTTTACACTAGCTGAATCCAACGAGATTTTGGTTTACTATTCACTATTTTTAAGTGCTAGTTGCTTCCATACATGTGTGAGCACCTGACAGAGGCAGGTAGAACTATCCCTTAGGACAACACCTTAGCAGTGTGGATATGTAGCAGAGATATTCGCATAATCTTTAGAAATAGCAGATCCTGTTCATGAGTGATTTTAGTACTGTTTCAGTTCAATCCATGAAAATTAGTTCTCAAATTCATGCCTAATAACACTTCATGGAAGGACGCCCCGTAAAGGGAGCCGGTTTTTAATGCCAGACCTTCCAAATCAGCGCTGATTTTAGGGTTCTGTCACTACCCTGATCCAATGATAACGTTGATTACGCCTTCATTCAGATGAATCTGATAAAACCCAATTTGATTAAAGACGTTATCAGGGTGTCCTGGAAATCTTTAGAGATTTTCGTATAAACGATGGCATATCAACCTAAACTTCGATGACTTTATATGTAAACTGACAAGATAAAGTTTGGTTCTAGATTATAAAGCAGCTAAAGAGAAATCGTTTAAAACCTTTAGAATTCGTGAAGACAGTCCCAGTATTGAATCAAGTGGTTCTAACGGTGGAGAATGGGTTGAAACCAAAACTTGTCAATGGTAAAAGTTCAGAAATGTTAGATTCGGTTAACTGTAAGAAAAAAAGCTGAATTCCGTTTCGATCCGTTCGATTTAGACCCGGCTTAAAGTATTTTTATACTCTGTAAGACAGATCTGCAAGAGTGCATGTGTTTTTGACTGCTTAAAAGGCTGCTAAGAGGCTGGCAAAACACACCTGCTCATTTTGGCCTGGGTGGTCTGGCGTATTTAGCCACGCTCATTTATCACTTTTTTGTTGTTGCAAAGAGAGCAGAATAAGCTTGTACAACTAGACCGGACTTTTCCCCATACGATTTTCAACATGTGACGGTCTTTGCACAACATGGCTTAAAAACTTCTGTATTTTTATATAAACTTTTTTTCAAAATTATCAAAATCAGATATATTGAGGTTTTGATGGCCTTAACGAGAAAAGTTTTCATATAAGGCAGGTACGGTTATAGATAATCACCGTTACTAACAAATTCGTCGAACAAAAATTCGTTTGCCCATAACCAGGCGAACATTTCTCACGAACATCATTTTCTTTAAAATCACAACGAGTTAACATAAAAATAGGGCAGCGGAAACTAACACAATCATGGCCTAGATGGCGCTACAAATTACCTTTAAAGCATTATTTGATCATTTTGTGGCATTCAAAAATTCCAGCAACAATTTGTTGCTCATTTAGGCACGTGTTCACGCCACAGATATTTTTGACAAATGATATTCATGTAATTGTTCGCATCCATTGACGAACATTTTAACTATTCTCTACCAAAATTTTTAACGAGCTAAACAAAGGTTTCGTCGAAAAATTCGTGTGTTGATGGGTTGCTTTAGAGTCAAATTCACACTTGTTCTGTTATTGATAGTCTGTCAAAGTGGTTGTTTTTGTATTGAGCGGCACCGCATGTTTTTTTCGTCTGCGATTTCCAGTCACATACACAAACACAAAACATGAGTATTTATTTATTTGTTTTGGTTTGAGGTAGGTTTGTCAACATTACACAGAAGAGTGAGCAGAGAAAAGATGGTATTACAAATTATAATTAAGACACAAATTTCGGAAAGGTTCATAGTGAGCATAATTTGTTAGGCAAGGCTGCAGGTAGATCAGAGAAATTGCTAGTAAGACTTTTTGGTATAAAGGACAGTCTTCCCTGAAAAAGTTTGTGAATGAAAAGCACACAATGACACGTCCGACGGGTTTTAAGAGATGGAAGATCAATTAAGAGTAGTCTATGCTCGTAAGGTGGAAGATGGTTGGTGCGATCCCAGGCCGCGGAGTGAAAAATTAAAAACTGTTTTGGAACCGATTCAAGTTGGTCTTGATAATTTTGGTAATGCGGTGACCAAACACACGACCCATATTCAAGTATTTGCTCGTACCAGTGAGACGTATAAATGCTTCGTGAGATACATGTTTCTCAAGAACAAGAAACCCATAGCTTTGTTAGAGATGACAGAAATATGATTATTAAAGCTTAACTTAGGGACAAAGCGTATGCCCAAATCGTCAGCCTCTTAAATGCGTTCGAGAGGTTTGTCATCAATCGTATAGTCGAAATATGCCTAACTTTTATTACTCTCGCTTTCCTCTTTGAAAATTCCACGGCAAACGCCGTTAAGTTGTTGTTGTCTCAAGAAAGAGAGACAAATACTAAAATTTTTCGTGTGATTCTATTAACACCCGCTCTTTGCTTATGCAAGTAAAAAATTAAGCCGCACGAGGGACATCGAGTATTATTAGCACTCAAGCTCGATGCACATATATACCATGAGTGTTGCAAACCCTCATTCCTTTTTTCAGTCGTTGGAGACACTCGAGTGTGAAAAATATCAATTACGAATGCAGTACACTTGTAGTAAGGGTGCACTTGTGCAGATCTCTGTTCTGTACCAAAGCTACACAGAGTATATTAAACTTGTGTAAAAGTATGTAACAGGGAGATGGAATCATTTTCATCAGCATGAACATCGGAGTAGAGATAGCCATCTGTACGTCTGTCCGTATGAGTAAACAGATCTCAGAGATGGTAAGAGATAGTTGTCAGACATGTATGGGACATATGATGGTGAAGATTAGATGAACGATAGTCGAGTTATAAATATAACATCAGATTTATACAAACTTTGGTGGTACAGAGTATATTATAGTCGGATTTAAACGACTTTTTTACATTGATTTGACATAGATTTGCAAAAAAAAATATATAGAAAACACAAAGATTCCGACTACAGAGAGGTTTGCAGAGCTTATTTCAAGTATTTTTTATTCTAAACTTCTTAAAATTGTTTTTCTAGGTTTTTGTTAGTTTTTAGTCGCAAAAACTAAAAGAAACCACAAAAGGGTCAAGTTTAAATTTTGACCTTAATGTCAGACAATTTTATCCCCTCTAAGCTAGTGTGGTTGTCGAATTTCTATTGTAACTACCTAGGCATTTATATTAGTTTGGCAGAGCTATTAGCCTGTTTAAACCGAAAATACATATTTATATTTATTGGGAGAAAAAGTCTCAAAGTATATCGTAAAAAGTCTACTTAATTCATCATAAATTGTTATATGCTTACATGTAGATGATAAATTCTATGTTGAATCAAGTAGCCTATTTACTGTTCCCATCTAAGTTTTTAGGCCACTTAGTCCATAAAGTGAAATATGTATGTTTGTCTTAAACAGGCTGTAACTTTGCCAAATAAACTGATACAAATGGCATAAAAATCACATAATTACATATGTTTGGCTTTATGTTTAAAGAGCTAAAATATTATTCCACCAACCGCGGTAGTTTGAAAGATAATTCATTTACTAAATCGAGAGTAGTCTGACTTTTAGGACAATTAGGGCAACGTTCTTGCTGTACTTTAGAGCGCATTTTTTTTAAAGATGCATTGAGTGCTCTGTCGAAATTAGGGTCATAGATCCAGATATTTATGCCTAATTGTTGTGTTAGTTGGGCTTGTTGTTTGGCCGTTTTCCCTTACTGCAGTCAAAATACTTTTTTTTTGGCTCAGTTTTTCTCCTACGCGTTTCGGCAAATATATTGCCTTCGTCAGGAAGTCTGCATATCTGTTTTTCTGCCATATCTTGGAAACAAGAGCTGATGGAGTTGAACTGAAACCAGTTTTGGAATCAGTGAACATAAACTTATAATAATTTCAAGTATTACAAAACAGGGCTGAATCTGTTATGTTGTTGGCCTCAGGTAATTAGTTCAATCCCATGGGACCCAATCAATTTTTCAGGGCACTTGGAATTGAATAACAAATTAATCCCGTTTCATCAAGTGGATTTAAAAATGGTTCACGACAAGCAGGAATACCGTCCAGAGTTCTTCTCTACAGCTGCATCGGCTATCGCCATCTTGCCTTCAAGTCTTAGTCATTTCAGTTAATAGGTATTCTGTGCAATGTGGCAGAGGTACTCTGACAGTTCTTAGGGAATATCATTAACTAAAGTTTCACACATTATTTAGACACGGTTTTCTATTTACAAAGGGAATACGAGATTTCCTCTTCACGTTTGGTCGATAAGAGATCTTCTTTCTGTCTGTCCGTCTGTCTGTCTCTTCCGTTTTATATATTCAGCGTCTGATACTGCGTTCTACACTCGGTCTCGTCATGGTCCATTTTCTATACAGTGTGACCATCATTCGATTTCTTAGCTATACCATCTTGTCGGTTATTTTCCCTAAAACTCCAAAGACTTCACATACAATAGCTATATTTATTTTAACTTCGGTCAATTGGTATATGGATTTGATTTTTTGACAAGAGCAAATTTTTAGCAATTCAATTGACATGTATTGGATTCTTACAAGTCGAGTTTTAACACAGTCGGATGAATAAAATAATTATTTTATAATATTTTATTAAAAAAATTTTCATAATTTCCAAATTTTCTACTATCTGAAAAGGTTATGTCTGTAAAATCCCAGTTTTCTTGTTTAAGTTGGTTGGGTAGATGTGTAAATCAGTCTGTCAATTAGGCTAAGGGCTATAAAAAAAGTCACAGTTAATCGCTCCACACTCATCTGGCTCATCGCTTCCGATTTGTTGTTGTTGATTTTGTTTTGTGTGCCGACCTCCTCCTTCCTCATCTAGTAGATTCGCTCAAGTAGCTTCAATTACTTCATTGCATGCTCGGTCTTTCCTCTAAGTCATCTCATTTCCACAAAATCTGTATATAATATTAATCAAATTGATTAACATATTTATCATTGTTATTGTATAAACTTTTGTACCTACCAAAAAAAAAAAAACAACAACAACCACATTCCGACTGTTCATCAAAAATCCAAAAAAAAAAATTGTAGCCATGTAAATAGTAGCAACCATCGTAGCACCACCACCACCAAATCCACCAACAACAACAGCAGCCTTAACAACAACAACAACCATAAGCACAACAACAACAACAGCCACTCAACGACGGCCGCTCCCACAGCAACAACCACAACAGCAACGTCGCACGGAGTCCATAATAATCACAATTCGAATCACCAACACCCCAACAACAACCATAACACCAACACCAATACCTCCACCTCAAATCATCTCCATTATTCCCATCATAGTCATAACAATAACAGTAACAAACACAAAACCAAATCGCATTATTCCATAACAACAACCACAACAACATCAATACCAATAACCAATCCATTCACAACAACAACAACCACTATCAAATCAAGCAACAACTCCACCAATCATGCGAATATTCTTAGTTTCACCGAAACGGAGGAAGTGCTACAAATTGGAATGCACAAGGTGCTGGTCTATGTGAAAAATCATCGCGATGCCTGGCCGTTTATGGATCCAGTGGAAGAGGATATAGCACCACGCTATTATTCGATTATTCGAAGGTAAAACTTTTTATTTATTCGAAAAAAAAATGTATCTCAAAAGTTTCTAATAAAGATATTTATAAACTTTTTGTGAAATAAATATTTATAGACAAATTTGGGGGGGAAAGGAAAAAAAAAAAAAAAAAAAAAAGTTTTAAGATTTAAAAAAAATAATGCTGGAATCAGGGCTCCGAAATAAATCGATTTATATCGCGTACCCGAACCGTATACGGACCCGGTACAAATTTATTTTGAGAACCGAAAACGTTTACGTTATTATGGGAACCGATAGTACCGGAACGAAACCGAAACTTTGGTACGGTTCAGTTTCCTTTATAACACTAACTATGTAATATATTAAGCTTGCGCCAAATATAACAAAGAGGAATCATTTTTGACCTTAATAAGTATATATATTATTGATCATCCCATTAATGGTTACTCTGGTCATTTTTGGGCTCTAGGAAATCCCGTGCAACTGTTGATGTGTTTTTATACTTTACACGAAGGTACGCAGAGAATTCGCTGTGGGCCCATAGTGGCCTAAGTAAGAGACCGAGTTTTCGTTCTCAGTCTTCACAATCTCACCCAACCTACACGAGAATATAGTAAGTTTGTGCATTTGGATGCACTGCAAATTGGAAATACAAACACCGCCGTCCTATGTGGCAAAATCGCACTTAAACGTATTTCGAAAACATTAAAACGTTCTTAACTGGGGGTCAGAATACTTCACAAAGTTCCCAGAATTTTATTAGATTTCAAAGTCGTGCTTTTAGGTTAGCTTGAAACGCCTCTTCTCTTCTCTCCTCTAAAATGCAGAATATAACATTTATGAGCATTAGACTAAACATAATCATATGGGAATTTTATTTTGAAATGTTCTGTTCCTCAGAGCCCAAAAATTCGTAATAATTTCTAGTTACCGTAATGGAAAACCTAATTTGGAAATTTTAAGGTTTAATACTGGCGCCGTGGGTTTAAAGTTTCTTCATTAAATTTCAATTTCCCCTTTTTCTCATTGAGCATATAGCGTAATCATATGTTCTTACATGTCTATATAATTTTACTTTAAATGTAAAACAATTAATTTTGTGTTGAATTTTGATTTGATTTATTTAACAAGAATAAAATGATTTAGATTTATTTCAGAATTTAGTTTTTTTTCAGAATTCAAAATAATTAGTACTTTTATGCGCACTGGTACGTACCGGTAAAAATCCGGATACCGTATCGAAGCCGAAATTAGTGAAAACCGAATAGAACCTTTATCCGAAATATTAATTTCGGGACGTACCGGTACCGTAACCGAAATTCATTTCGGGATTAAACCTTGACTGGAATAGATGAAAAATAAGCTTGATTGAAGAAACTAAAAAACAAAAAAATTTCCTTTTTTTAGAGCTTGCAAAGCACTTTCCGCTTGTCTCCAAAAAACGTGTTCTGTTAGGACACAACAAAAGGGGGACAAAAGACATTTTCAATTCTGTTTTTGCTCAAATGCTGTTTGTGCTCAACCAAAATAGCATTTTTCTCGCTTTTGTTTCACTTATGCCTTTTTTGACCGTTTTGCCGAGAGCAGACTTTCAAAGTATTTTTGCGTGGTTGTGAGTGTGACCACCACACGAACACAACAACACATATAACACTTTCGCGCTGCACATGTGAACAGTTGCTTCGTGCGCGCTCGCTCAAAAGAGGAGAACACAATAAAGTGCATACTGCTTTGCCCTTTACAACTAAATCTATTTCCATTCCGACTTCAATTTTAAATCTTAACCCATGTGTGTGCTTTAACGACCCTTATGATAATCAAACCTTCACAAGTCGTATTGAACAAATCGTCACATTTTTTACCAATAAAATGCATTTCAATGCCGACAAACTGCCCTAGCACCCGCTAACGCGTAGAAATCTTTTCTCGGCTACAACTCTGCCTTCGTGTGGTTCTCAGCTAATTCTATTCTCCCGATGTGATAATGGGACACAATAGCAATATGACTTAGCAGTGGGAGCTGTGTTGTAATCCAATATAGTACACAAAATGACCCTTCCAAAGATCTGCAGATCTTGCACCGCAAGAACAACTACAAACAAATTTGCTTGCAGTCTCTCAGTCAAGGTTGACTTGTGTTTCGCTAATTCTACCTATAGCCTATGATAGATGGCGTCACTTCTGTTGTTCGTTTCTTATACTCAGGCGAGCAGAGAGCGCTAATTTGTGTGTTAATGGAATGATGATGCCTTGTCATTCTACATTCTGAGAAAGGCCACTTAGGCTGTAATGACATTTTCAATACAATTTTATCACATTTCTCGTTATGGGCAATCTTTTTAGTTACACAACATGCAAATTTGGTTTATAAAGGGGCTGGAAAGATACACAACAGCAAATTTGGTCTCTGAACAGTGAAAAGTGTCATTCTAGCCTCTAAGGCTGAAAGTGTCATTCTAACCTAAGGCTGCAATTTTGTATTACTAAACTAAATTTACTGCTGTGTATCATTCCAGTCTCTTCAAATACATGCTGCGGCATATTCAAGCATACTCTGACCAGCTTACACCAACGACTTTTGCATTAGACGAAGAATTGTGACTAAAATTGTCCCTAAAAATTGAAAGTGTCATTCCATCCTTAGTCAATTATGAAACTATTCTAGCTTCGAAAAGGTCGCAGAAAGTCAGCCTAGTCTAATTTTGAAATACCCGCTACTCAGGGGAAGAAATTAACATTAAGTATGCCACGATTTTTTATTATCAATCGACACCGCATTAGGGTTACCAAATAATATAGCTCTACTCTAAAATATCAGATTTTTATGCAATTTCAGAAGATTTCGCGAATATGAAAATTATGTGTTAAATCCGAAATGGTTTTTTTTTTTAGTTATAGGATTGTAGGAGTAATTCAACAACTTCTATGTAGGGGTGAAGGGGGGCGGGCAGACAATTTGCTTTTCAAATTTAGTTGGTGACTTTTGAAAAAATAGTCAGAAAGAAGTCTTGACGGAAAGTATTTTGGGACTTTCAAACGAAGAGAAGAACTTCAGTGGATTAAAAATAAAAAATATTTTCGAATGTTAAAATCAAAACATTTTTGTTTTTTTCTTTCCCACAGACCCATGGATCTTCTAAAAATGGAGGATAAGTTGGACAGTGGCGAGTATCACAAGTTTAGCGAATTTCGTAACGATTTTCGTTTGATCGTCAACAACTGTAGATTATACAATGGTCACAATAATGGTAGGTACCAAGCTTCCCTCATTCCCTTACCCTTTCTAATCCTGTTTTACCTCAATTTAGAATACACGGAAATGGTCAACAATCTGCAGGATGCCTTTGAAAAGGCAACAAAAAAATATTTTGAGAATCTCTCCGATGATGAAGATGATGATCCAAATCTTAGTTATCCAGCTGCTGATTCCAAAATGAATGTATTCCGTGAGAAATATTATGGTAAAAAGGTGAAAGAAGAGTCATCGCCCAAGGAGGACAGGGAGTTGGAGGAGAAGGACTCGAGTGTGGAAGAAAAGCCAGAGCTAAGTGAAGTGGAGGAACGTGCACAGAAACGCAAGCGTAAGGAGAAGGATAAACGTAGAAAAAAGAAGACCAAAAGTAAAGTGGAAAGGGAGGAGGAAATGGAGACCGATGAAGAGGAGGAAATGACGCCACCAAATCCACCCATAAGTAAAAAGCTAAAGACGGGAGGAAAATTGATTAAAGAAAAGGAGAAAGAGAAGGAGGTGCCAGCCCCTAAAAGGGGACGCAAACCTAAACCCAAAAAAATTCAACAAAAGACCAAAAAAATGCCTAAAAAATCGGAACCCGACACAGAATTAAGTGAGAGTCGAGAGAGTGAGGAGGACAACGAAGACGAAGACAACTCCACCGATGATGATCAAGTGGTTTTGGCCAAAGCCAAGTCCTTGATAAAGCCCACGGCCAGAACCATAGCGGCACAGAAAAAGAAAGCGGTGCCGGCGGAGGCCAAAGTGAAAACGCCCACCCCCACAAAACAAAAACCCAAGGGCAAAAAGTCAGGACGCAGCAGGCACAAAGAAGCCACAGAGGAGGAGAAGGATTCAGAGGACGATTTATTGCTGCCACCCACAGCAGCGGCAGCTCTGGCAGAATCGACAAACGAACTGGAAGAAGAGGATGAAGAAGAGGAGGTGGAGAATGAACTGTCAGATGAGGAGCGTAGCATGTCACCATTTAAGGTGGATCTACATAAAAAATACTCGAAAAGTGCACTTAACGATGATCTCTCCCAACTGCTGACCACAGTGAAAAAAGTGCCCACAGCAGAAACTAGCAAATTGACAGCCAAACATCAAGAGGATTGCGAGGAGGAGGATGACGACGACGAGGAGGAGGCAGAATCTGTAAACTCCGAAGAGCCACCTGTAAGCAAAAGAAGAGGACGCAAAACGGCAGAAAAACCACAAAAGGAAAAGAAAAGCAAGGATAAAGAGAAATCCAGCAAATCCAAAAAGACCAAAGAGGATTCAGCAGCGGCAGCAGCAGCCGCAGAGCTGGAAATGCTTTTACCCTTTATGGATAAATATGATGTGATCAAATATAGACGTAGTCGGGCGGCTCAAAGTGGTTCCAGTGGCTCGAATTCCTTGGCTCCGTCTGAGGATTCCAAATCTGCAACGCCTAAAGCTGCCAAGGAAGGCAAAAAGAACTCAGCTAAAAGGGAAAAAACACCAGAAGAGCCAGCTCCTGTGGTGGAAACTACTAAAAGGGGTAGAAAAAGCAAGGAACAGAGGAGAACCAAGGAAGTGGACAAGACAGAGAAACCTGCCAAAGTAGAGGAAAAGAGTAAAAAAGTGGAAGTGCCCAAGGTCATAGAGAAACCACGTGAAAAATCTCCTTCTCCACCCAAACAACCTCAACCGCTAACCCCCTCGACGAAACCTGAAGAACCCAATCAAAATCAAACCAAAACTGTCACCAAGAAACGTTTGGACAAGCAAATGCCTCCACCAGCCAAACCCGCTGAGAAACCTGTGGAAAAAACCAACCACAAAAAGGTCAACTCCAAAAAAAATAACCAAAAAGCGGCTAATCCTACCTCCACCCAGAGTAGTGCCAATCTGGAAGCCTTGGATGTGGAAACAGAACAAACACTCAAAGACATTAATCGTTGGCTGGAGCATACTCCACGCTTCTCTGAGTTCAGTTCGGCCAGTAATTCACCCTCCCGCTACAATCTGTTGGATGATTTTGACTCGGGCATTGGAAGCAAACTGGATGCAGCAGATTTCCGAAGACCCGTGGCCTTGGCAGCACCCAAGGCTGAATTGGTGCCCACCAAACTGGCGGAGGCTTTAAACGATTTGGTTGCCGACACAGCCAAACCCAGCAAATCCGAATCCGAGTCAAATGCACGTACGGCCAGCAGTGTAAGCAGTAGTTGTGGCACACCACCACATTCCATGCACTCGGGCAACTCCATTGGCAGCACCTCAGCCACCGCAGCCAGTAGTTCCACTTGCTCCAATAATACAAATTCCGTGGCAGCTGCTCCTGTAATTACCCCTCCAGTAGCCGCTCCACCGCCACCGTTGCCTTTACCTGCTTTACCTAACAAGCCCAAGGAACCCAGCACCACTCAACTCTTACTCAATCCTCCTCCACCGCCACACATCAAGCAACAGCTGGCCAAGGAGGCCAAACGCAAGTCCCTAAAAGAAAAACAGGCAGCCAATGCTCAGGCTCAGCAAGCCAAGGCCAAGGCTAATGTCATGAGAACCATAGATCGTTTGCAACCCGGCAAGGCCAAAGGTAATCTCTTGCAGAAATCAGATGAGGCCGAAACCACCCTCAGTCAGGTGGCCATCAAGACCAAAGAACTGAAAAATGCTCTCATTACCGAATCCCTTAAAGAGGGTGCCCCCAAATTGAGTCTAGGCACTGTCATCAAAACTCAAGATTTTGCCATGGGCAAAACCCTGGACGAACTGGCGGGTAAAAAGATGACAGAAGACGAGGAGCCTCATTCCCTGGAAGAGCATAAACATAAATCAGAGGAGGAGTTGCCTGCAGCCAAACCTTTTGAGGCTCTTTTAGAGCTAAGTAAAGTGGCAAAAACCTCAGGCGAATCCAAAGCGGACACAGCTCAAAAGGAGAAACCCAATTTGAGTGCCTGGCTGAAAGCTTTTGGTGGTCCCAAAGTCAACAAAAAATCCTCTTCTGAGGAGGAGGAGGTTAAACACCAATTAACTACCGCCACAAGCAGCTCAACTACAGATCCTCCCGCCGACCTCAAGGTATCACCACCAGCCCACTCACCCGCAACTGATAACTTCTCCCTGCCCACCACCATAGGCGGTAATGTGGGCATGCGCCCGCGGAAACCCAGCACCGGCAGCACCAACTCGGAACGTAGTAGCTTTAGCCAAGATCCGGACTCACCACGCATAGCCATAGACGAGCGTTATGGTGCCTATGCAGCTGGCTCTTATACCTCTCCCTTGGGAGCCTCACCCATCGGAGCCTCACCCATTATGGTCTCACCCAAGCCCCAGGATGACATCAACAAACCCGCCTCACCTTATCCCCTCAATGGGGCCATCAAAGTGGGTTTCTATCAGGATACCACCACCAAATCCAGTCCCGACAAAAGCTGCAGTCCCCGAGAAATGAATTCTCCCTATCCACAGTATTCCCAGCATATCTACTCGTCTGCCTCGTCACCCAATGTCTCCACACCCGAGCTGAGTGGCACTTCACCCTATGGCGGTGGCAATAGCTACAATCCTTCCGGCTCCGAGGCCTCTAAAACACCAAATGCTTACTCTTCCACCTCACCGCTGCCCATATATGATCAGTACAAGCAACCACGTTCCCAGGAATCTGATTATAACTCCTCCATGAGTCCAAGTACACCCAATCCACATTCCCCCTATCAGCAGCCACAGAGTTCGCCTTATACCACACCCCAATCGCAGCACTCTACCCAACCTTCACCCTATCATGGACAGTCGCCGTATCATCAGCAACAGCATTCACCATATCATCCGCCCGCAACAACAACAACAGCGCCACTGCAACAGCAACAGCAACCTGCCCAGCCACTACAACAGCAACAGCAGCAGCAGCAACAGTCTTCGCATAGTCCTGCCGCCCATCAGCAACAGGCTCATAGTCCCATGCCCAGCAGTGTGGACTCACCCGCCTCTTCAGCTGCCACTCAACCGCCTACACCTTTGGCTCATTCTCCTGCCGAGCAACAACATTCACCCTATCAGCAACCTGTGCTATCACCCTATCAACAACAGCAACAACAACAACAGGCTTCTCCTGGAGTGGTTAACGCTACGCCAGCTGTGCAGTCCACTGGCGGAGCAGTAGCTACAACTGGTAAGTTTTTGTCTTTACACGCTTACGTACCTCAAAAGAAATTACACATTAGTCCCTGGTGTGTCAATTTGACACATTTAATATATTATATCATTTTTAATCTTTTTTCTGTAAATTTGAAGCTTGCGTTGTGGGTTCCGTCCTATATTTTTTTTTTTTATGAAGTATAGAAAATTTGTGTAAAAGCTAACATAGGGACAAAAGGAGAAGTAGGACCAGAGTCCAAAATCCAGACCTCTTACCTCTAGGCGTGCGTTCCAGTTGTTTGATTTGCAACGTGACCAAGAAATAGCCGATGTCAATCAAGAATAGGCGGCGGTGGATGTTTTTGGTTTGGCAAAATTCCAGTTGGGGTTCAAACATGACAACGTGAAAATGTAGAGCATATTGTAAAATACGCCACCGACAAGTGCCTACCATCTTATTCATTACGTATGTCGACGCCGTATATTTTCATTGGTGCTAATAATCGCTTTCTTCATCGACTGATTCACAAGATTCTTCGTCGTCCACCACATTTTTTGACGCACGTTGTGTCAAATTGACACAAAGTTCGGATGCGTGTTAAATACAAGTTTTTCAATCAACAAACTCCGAAATACCTCCGAAAAATACCCTTAAAACGCGAACCTAGGCTTTATTCGTAAAGCTCAATATGAGGTGATTACTTTAGAGGTACTTTTTATCTTAGTTTAAAGTTCTTATGCCGGGTTTTGAAAAAAATGGGAGTTTGTTGAACTGTGTAACAAGAGATATGTAAAACTGACCTCGTTCTCAGAAATAAAGTGACAGAGGTAGTACCAAGATAATGTGGATTTTCAAATCAAAATGAAGTCTTACATACCTAAATGGACTCCACAAACGAAACTGTTTCATATGTAACAAGAATGAAGTTGAAAGCATTTCACATTTCATAGGAATCTGCCCATTTTTATAAAGAGTCCAACATTCTATATATGTTTCAGAAACCAAAACCTACGCCATATCGAAATAAACGACAGTCAAAAACGCCCGAACCTTAAATCAAACCAAAGTTTAGAAAATTGCTAAACCTGTTATATACCTAAATGTTCCGTTCGGCTAAAAGAAATTAAATACTTTTTAAATCTTGAAAATTTGTTGTTCTGTGCTACAAAGACTCGAAAACGTCGCAAAATGATAATGGATTTTAATTAAAGATTCTAGAATCGTTTTGTTACCAAATTGTTTCAAATAATAAAGGGATTACTGACATCATTAGAGCCTTCGATGACCCTAATAGAGAACCGACTAAATTTAACATTTTAAAGATATTAAATTAGTGAGTTTAGCTGGCTCTAGGTCCGAAAAAGTTGCGTTTGTTCACAACTGTAAACAACTTATGCTTTACACACCAAAAAGAGCTGGTTGCTTATACGGTACTGTTTCATCATCCTCCCGGATGAATCTTCAGTAGGCTTTTCGCTAAAGAAAGCATCATTTTTTTAGCATTTATTTATTGTCTAGAAAAAACTTATAGATGCCTACATTATGGTTTAGCCTTGGGAGACCACTCCAAGACTAACTAAAATATTGAAATATAAAATTAATGTTGTTCAGGGCACTAAGCTTTATGAGGACGAAGGCAATATGGCTTTTGATTATGGAAAAGATTATGGATTTTATGAAAATAGAAAATTTTTTTAACTGTAAAATTAAGATTTTTGTGGTTTTTTACTAAAACTAAGAAATAGAAATAATAACTGAAAAGAGAAAGAGAAAGAACTGAAAATAGAGGAAGAAAAGAAAATTTCGGAGGTATTTACAGGGGCAAGAAGAGACGGTAGAAAATGAGATTGACCTCCGAATCGTGAATAATTCCTAATTCTGTAAGATGTTCTATATTGTTTGCGGATTTTTTGGTGGCTCGAGGTAAATGTTTTTTATGTGCTTATTAAAAAAGAAACAAAACGAGTTTTTCAAATCAAAATACTCTGTGATTTGTTTGTTTCTAATAAGCACGTAAAAAACATTGACCTCGAGCCAGCTAAAAAAATCCCAAATAAAAAACATAGGTCGCTATCTATAACAACAATGTTCTATATTGTTTATCGTCAAATGGTGGATAGATTAGTTGGCCGGCAGCCTTCTGTGAGCCACAGCATCTGCGGTCAATGGATATGGGTTATTGCTGTTGCTATCTAAGAACTTTTCTAGTATTTGGTTTATGAGTGTATCTAGACGTTTGGTCTTCGTGTTTTCATACAGGACTTTATTTGATATATAATGGAGCGTGAGAGGGTCTCTAGCTCTTGCCCAGGGCTCGACGGGTGACCCGCCTTTCAAAGAGACGTATCTTTCATCTGCCTGGATTTTATATTGAACCATGCAATGTGTCCATGAACTAGTATTGGTTGTACAGTTTCGACACAAGAGATGATTGCTAATCATGATTGCCTCTCCATACAAGCATTGCTTTGACCAGTTGGGAACTGCAGAAGCAATAAAAATACAAATAGTCAAGCCAGGAATGCTTTCAACTTTTTTTTTCATTTTTATTTTGAAAGCATTCAAAAAACATTTTTGCGTTATTTCTTGAATCAGATCTTTTGTTCAATTTTTTTTTTTTTATAATTTATTGGTTAATTGTTAGAGTTAAGAAAAATTATAATGAATAAAAGAATAATCTAATTTAAATCTACAATTTTTTTTCAGCCTTGGGCAATGCGGTCTATGCCAACACACACGACAACTACCAGCAGCAGCAGCAACAGCAACGCTCTCTCTATAACCCAGCCACTTTAATCAATCCTCTGCCTGCTGCAGCTGCCGCAGTTGCTGCCACAGCAAATGCCAATCAGGTGGCAAAACCCAACAACAATGACTGGAGCCTAAATCGTAGTCTGTTGCCGCCGAGCATAGCACAAGCCAACCAACAACAACAGCAACATCAGCAGCCAAAATATCCAACCTATGCACAATATCAATCCACAAATGCAGCAGCCAATGCAGCCGCAGCGGCTGATGCAGTGGAGAACCAACAACAACAACAGCAGCAGCAACAACAACAACAAATTGTGCCTCCAAGTTATGGCAGTGACATGGCCACCTTTATGCAACATCAAATGCAGCAGCCACCCAAAACAGACACCCTCATAAATCCACTAAAGAGAAGCGCTGAAGAGCTGGGCATGGATTATAGTGGAAATGCGGCAACGGCAGCAGCGGTGGTGGCCAATAAAATGCCCAAAATGGATGAGAGTTTGACACAGCATCAACAGCAACAACAGCAGCAGCAGCACAAACATCTCAAAGTCAAAGTCTGCTGAACAAACAGCAACAAATGTTTAATAGTTTTTTGGGTTCCATGGCCTTTGGCAAGCCCTTGGGCAATATTGCTCCAGATAAAGCCTTCGAAATGTATAACCGGGCAGCGGCCATGGGTTTTCCCAAAGAGCAGCAGCAGCAACAACAACAACTCAGCAATAACAAGCCGCCCCCGCAGCAACAACCACAACAACAACCACATCTTACCCAACTGCAGACAGCGCATAATCAAAACTATCAGCAACAACAAAAGTTGCCACAACAGCAGCAACACAACACTTACCAGCAGCAAGCCCAACTCAATCACAATTATACCCCGCAGCAACAGCAGCCGCAACAGCAACAACAACAAACCACAGACAAACCCACAACAGCCACACAATCATCAGTGCCCGCAGCAACAGCAGCAGCAGCAACTGATCCCAGCAACCTGTTACATTTACCCTCGACTGCACATCAACATCATCTCAGTCAAACACATCATTTGGCTGCCTACAATAAACCCACTCCCCCACCGCCACCACAAACCTATAACAATCCATTGATGCACTCACTGACCGAGTCCATGTTGGGTTATCCAAGTAATTACTTTGACAAGGCCATGCCGCCGGCAGCACATATGTATAGTGCTTCCAGTGCAGCTGCCACAGCAGCCTATGGCAATCCGGCACAGCAATTGCCCGGAAATTATGTACCCGGCAGCAACAACAACGCCCAACAGCAGCAGCAGCAGCAACAGGTAGCCGCAGCCGTTCCACTCACTGAGGTGAAAGCTCCCGCCAAAAGAGGTAGAAAGAAAAAGGCTTCCACCATAGCCGCAGAAGCGGCCAAGCAACAGCAGCAACAAGTGGCGGCACAACAGCAACAGGTGGCCGCTCAGCAACAGCAGCAACAAGTGGCCGCACAGCAGCAACAGGCAGCCGCTCAACAGCAGCAACAGCATCAGCAACAACAACAGCAGCAACAGCAGCAGCAACAACAACAGCAATACAACAGTGCCACCTCCGCCAATCAGCTGCAGGCACATGCCCAGGCTCTCCATCAAGGCTTTCAGCTTTATGCCGGCCTCAAATCTGGCGGAGTTTCAGCCGCAGCAGCAGCAGCCGTCAGTTGTAGTACCGCAGCGGTAAGCACACCTTCAAGCGGTTCCACCGCCAGTCAACAAACCTCAGCAGATGCGGCAGCCATTTCGCTAAAAACCTCCACGGGTGGCATGGTGCCCGGAAGTGCCTTCAATTTTGCACCCACACCCGGTGCTCTGGGACTCTATGGTGACCAAACGGCAGCAGCAGCGGCTGCCAGCAGCTATTTGGATCAATTCCGCGAGGCACCTAATCCCTATTATATGCCACCAGCGCCGGCGCACAGTGGAGCTGCCGTCAATTCGGGCGTGAGTGCTGGCGATAAATCACAGAATCCCCTCAATACGGCAGCCGGCTCTTATCCCTTCCTGGCGGCGGCGGCAGCGGCACATCCCTCAACACGAGCAGCAGCTGCCGCCGCGGCTTATCCCTTTGGTGATCCCAATTCGCAGCTATATCAACAATATTTGCGACGTGATGATTTCCATACGCGCATGATCTTCAATCCCAGTCTGTTGGGTGGTCCAGCAGCGGCGGCGGCAGCAGCCGCAGGCTATGGTCAACCACCACCAGCACCTGCCGCCTATCGTCCCTCTGCCTTGGGCATGCCAAAGCCTTATGATATTAATCGGCAATCATGGTTTTAGCAGTACGCCAGTGCCGCCAACGTGGATCTCCAGGGCGATGATCTAACGGGGGCGGCCACTGGATCAGGAGCAGCAGCAGCAGCAGCTACAGCGGCGACAGCTACGCAACAGCGTTGATGAGACAAACAAAAGGAAAGTGAATGAAATTTAGGTTTCAGGGAATGGGTAAGAGTGATTCGAAAAGAATGGCAGCTAAAGTCTGTACTCCATATGAGATTTTAAACTCACTTCTCGTATAGGGTTTTATGCTGAAATACGAAAAACTTTTAATCTAATGGGGAATTGTCTTATTTTTGTTGATTTTCTGGAGATTATTGAGTTTTTCTTATTCTTTGTAAGTATACACTTTTAATGAGCACGGTTGTAAGTTTGAATTTAGGCTGAGCCTTTTATTAAGAATATCTCCTCCGTTTCCAACCCTTAATTTCTATTCTAAACTAAAGCAGTATTTGTAAAGTGTAGTTTCCCACACAATGCACTTCAAGTGGTCTCACGACTGGTCGACCCCTTCAACTGGTGTCTCGGCTATCCTCTTGATATTTTATGCTATTACAAAAAGCCGAGTTGAATATCATGTTTAAGTTTGAACACTCTCCAAGTCTCCATGTCTTCTAACTCAACGTCAGTATCGTGTCGCGTCTCATGTTTAAGTTTCAACATTCTCTCTTCGTCAGTAGAAAGCTTAAGTCTATTAAGTTTTCCTTCAAAAATATTGGTTTTTATGGAAATTGATTTATGAACCGACAAAAAAATATACGAGCCAGTTTAGGTTTGGGAGGATATTAATTAATCAAGTTGGGTTAAATATCCTGTTCGAAAGCTCCAAAACTCTTGCATCGTAACTGTACAAAGAGGTTAGCAGCTTCATTTGTTGTATCTGGTATCTAACGATGAAGTTTTATGAAATTCGTTTTACAAATTCATTTAATTTTTGTTTCTAAATGTGGCAATTCGACTAAAAGTCTTTGTGTTTAATTATATAAAAGCTATTACATTATACATCAAGTTTTCTTGGGTTTTAAAAACCAAAACTAAGCCAGTGCACAATTTCATGGTCTTCTTTAGACCCATAAGACGCAGACTAAGAACTGGTAATAGGTTATTTTTAAGGACTTTCTACTAACTGTAGAATTGGGTCTTAAACCTAGTTCGAATCCTTCTTGTAATTATTAATGATGAATCATGCATGCCTAATTACTCTGTGTTACATACAAAAAAGAAAGATTTTGATATGTGCATAATCATTAAAAAAATAATAATAATAATTTTGTAGTCAACAATTATTTATACGCTGGTGACAGAAATCACTAGAAATTTTGGTAGAAAAAAAATTATTTTTGGACTATTTTTTCCCAAGGCGGTCAAAAATTAAATTTCTTGCATTTTTGAGCAAAAATCGATTTTTTTTTGAAATATTTTTCGTCACTGTACTGAAAACTACTAAACCGATTTGAAAACAGTATTTTACGATGTTATTAACAATTCAATTACCTTTTGATTTATATCTTATAGCCTATTTCCACTGGCTTCATTTCTTATCATTTTCATTTCTAAAAATGAAGCCGTTTCCATTGACCAATTGTCATTTTTTTTGACATTCACAACGATACGTAGTCAAAAGCAGCTGAAAAGTTTGATTTAAATAACAGGCGCCACTTTCAAACTCTCGTGGACTTATTGGAATATTTAGCAAAAACATGACATACCCGTCATGACAGCAATTGCGCTGGGCGAACGCGTTGTTATCGCCCTGAATTATCAGCAGAAAGCTAAATACACAACTTTTTTTGACTAATTAATATTTTAAGCAAAATCGCGCATACTTTTTAAATTCAAATTAACAATTTATTGGTGATGACACTTTCTGTTTCTAGAGAGAGTAGCGAGTAATGCTAGAGAGTAGCGAGTATTTTTTTTAAAATACCAAATTCCTTCGTGGGGAATGCCATCATTTCTAAGAAATGAAAGAAATGCAGTCCAAAATGAAACAACAATTTGTATGGAAGAAATGACATTTTTAAAATCGTTGCCATTAAAAAATTTATGAAATCGATTTTTGAGATCACCATTCCAAACTACACTAAAAAAGGTTCAGTAGAAATGGGTCACTTAATTTTTTCAATTCAATTCAATTTTTCGATGAAAAAAACCGGCATTTCCCGGGCGCCCCACAAAAAACCTTAAAAAATATATCGAGATTTAGTACATATTTTCAAAATAATTCTAAATCTATCAGAATCAAAATCTATCAAAAGATTTACATTTCAAACATCCCCTAAAACAATCTACATTTTGTGACACGGTAAAATATATTATGGCTGAGTCAATGAATCAAACCAAAAGCGCGGTTCGGCTAACTATACAAAACTAAGCTGAACGAACCTATTAATACTCGTAAGTAAGAACCAGAGGTCGCCAGAATCGGTCCCCCGTTTGCCTTTACCAAAAAACGACCTCTTTCGCGCGACCACATTCAATAGAGATATCAAATGAACCTTTAACTATTCTCACTGCCTCTGAGAGGAAAGAAAAAGATTTTTTTTCCTTTTAGATCTGTCTTTGACCTTTTGGCAAAATTCACGCATTCAAAAGGTCTTCGTCGTATGTATGCATCAGTGTGTAAGCTTACAGTTGAGGCTCGGCTAACAATATGAATGTATGCGACAAACTATATGCACTCTCTCGTTCTCTCTCACACTGACTCGCTCTCTGTTTATACTAAACTCTGGCGCTGTCTTTAGTCTTCTTTCTTTCTTTTCTTTTCAACTAACAGTTTTACAGTTTGGTCTTTGAAAAGCACGCATTTTATAACCGATTGACTGAATTGGGACTGGGTTTGATCGGCCCCCAGGGTCTATGATTGGGAAACACTAAACTAAAGTATCTCGTTGCAAACTATCGTTCAACACCACTTAAATTGGAGAGACAGGATACATTTTTATACCCTGTACCCCTTTAAAAATGTGTAAAAGGGGATCATGAAGTTGTGCAAATGTATGTAACTGGGAGAATGAAACATTTCCGACCCTATAAAGTATATATGGGCATTTCCACCGAAAGGTCAACCTGGACCAAAAACTAAAAGTTGGTTTTAAAAAAACTACATCATCTCAAACAAAAAAATTTTGCTATATTAATTATAGTCCAATTATATATTCGTACGGCGTTAGACTTTCCTATATTTTAGTATTGATAAATTTGCTGTTAAATTTTTGTAAATGTATGATGCATTTTTAAATCATAGTTTAAATTTAAGTCATATTCTCCATAAATAAAATTATTTAAATATTTGTTGGCGCCAAACATGAGGTATAACTTGCCAGCCCTTAATGCGCTGGCTGCCAACCAGATGGCGCCACAATCGCTAAACGGCGCCACTGATGTGGTTGGTTTAGATCAGAGATGGGCATGCACACATATCGTCACACTTTTCACACGCATACAAGCACAACTTTCGTGCACAACATTCGTGTTGCTTTCAATGCTTATAGCGTACGTGTGATTTTGTGCAGTCGGCCGCGGCAGAGGCCTAATGCACACGCAGGCAGCGCGCTGCCTCGTGTGCTTAGGAACGTCGCGACGCGCCCATCTCTGGTTTAGATTAACATGAAAGACTTTGGTTGTTTTTCCTAATAATTATTGAAACGCAAATTTCAATGTTTAAACTAATTAAATAATTTATTCATTTTATGCAACCTATCCAGAAAAATAATTTTGTTTACAGTTCCAAAATTAGTTTTGCTTGCAAAATTTTTTGAGTGATGAATTTTGGTAAATCTAACAAAACACGGGAGGTTTGAAACCAACCGAAAGAGATTTCTGTGACACCGAGAATTTGGTTTTGGGTTGGAATTTTCTTGTTCTGCTCATTCAATTACAACTTATAGAGAGCGATCCGACTGAGCGCTCGCACTAATAACATTCGGCGCAGATGAGCAAAAAAAAAAAAAAAAGGCCCAGCTCGGGGTAATAAGTCGATTTCGATCAAATCATGGGAATCGAAATTGATAGCTGTTCCCGTTTCCGAAAAACGATCAAATTATTCGGTTTTAAAAGCTTTGCTTTGAGTGAGTGAAATGAAAAAGAAATTGACAATTTTTATGTCAACGGTTATATTTTTAACTATCAAATATTATTATGTTAAAAGTCATATATTGAGAAGATTTTGAAGTAACCATAGAAATATTGGGCATTTAGTTTGAATTAAAATTAATTTTTTCAAAAGTTGTACGCCAGAAATTGAATGTAGCCGAAAGCAAAAACGATCGAAATGAAACTGAGCTGTTGGCAATTCCGCATTAGCGAATGTGCAGTGTTGATCGAAATTGTTTATGTTACTATTCAGCTGAATTGTAGTTCGGAAACGATTCGAGCTTTCATTCAAAAACGGAATATCAAATGAAAACGATTCGGAATTACAATCGTTTTACTTTTTTTAATCCACTCGGAAATGGGAACAGACCTGATTATCTTCGCTCGCGTTCAAGCGGTCTGCGATTGAGCAGAGCAAAATGGAAACAATAAAATTGGTTGTTCTCTGAGCGCAGACCGATTTATTTAAGAGACGGCGTGAACGGTTCATCTCTGACTCTAACAGTTATTATTGGACAACGAAAAAACGGTCAACAGTTATTTGCGAGCTCTGCCTAAAAGCAATAATTTCATACAAAAGCTTGTTAATGGTTTTCCCGTGTTGTTTTTGTATTATTTCATCTAAGTATGTTGCGCAAGCAAACCACATTCTGAGAGTTCTTGCTCAAAATGTGTGAGAAAAAAAAGTAACTGCTTCACACTGTTCGAGACATGAGACATGTCTAGTAGCCTGCCTTTGTTCGTTTTAACTTGAAGGCTTGTACTCAGATAAGATAAATTTTAGTTTGGTACGATATTTCATGAATAGCAATTGTCAATTTCATACAATTTCATGAAGATGCAGGCCTACGTTTTCAAACGTGTCAACAGATGTCAAAATTGTTTCTTTTAACTGTTTAATAGTATTGAGCAGGGCCAACCGAACTTATGATTGTGTGACTCGGTGAGCATAGAAAAGCAATTCAATCAGGGCCGACCAAATGGAGAGGACAGAAAAAATGAATTAGTTCAGACGATTTACTTGCCTTCTGTATTCATCGATTCACACATTCATTTGTTTGACTCGCGTCAGTGTGAAAAGCACGAATGACTTCAGCCAACGGTGGCTTTGGTTTAAGTAGAAGCATGGAGCAATAAGTATTAGAGATAACATTTTTGCTGCCTCTCAATTTTGCTGGTGCTAAACGATAAAGCCCAAAAAGATACTTTATAGTGCCAGTAGGAAATCACTGTGGTTAGAGCGAGACGACCATATTCCTAAATGTATCCAGAGAGCGTAAATGAGAGCGAACAGCTGACCCAAAAGAATCTAGAGCAGCGATGGCCCTTGGTTCCTCCCCGGGGGCGAAAACATTTCGCTATTCACACGTACACGACCCGACCACTTGCCGAAGCTGAGACCAAAAGAGCAGAAAGGCGTCATTCGCTCGACAGAGTTCGAAGCGATTGGGTCAAAGCAAATTCTCGGCGCTTTATTTTCGCACACCAATACTATCTCACTTTTTGGCCTCGCTCTCGCTGGCCATCGCTGATCTAGAGAGCGCACAGCTGACTTATTTCTGACAGAAGCGCTGTCGACTGAGTAAATTTTCTTTCTAATACTCATTCTCCATGGTAGAAGCATTTTAATTTATATCAGAAAATCAACAAAATAATAAGGCAATTTCCATACAGAGTTACGCAGGCATGAGAAATTTGATGTGCCTAGAGCAGTGTTTCTTAACATATCCACAAATTCAATTAATATAGTTTAGTAAACCAAAAACTGAGCGCTTTGTTAATGTAGCTTCTCTTGGCTGTACACAAACTGAGCAACTCATATGAGAAACTCATACGAGTACTCAGAAAAACTAAAATTACAGCTTACACTTTTCTTTTGGAATCACTTTTTCCCTCCCTAAGGGGGCAAACAAAAACAAAAGCAAAGAAAACCAAACTTATTGTTTCCTTAATTTTAATTGTTTGTACTGAATTTTAAGGCTAGAACTCGAATTTTAGTTTAAGATTTTTGACTTTTCCACGCCCATTTCTGTGCAATTTTCCGCCACCCCAGCAACGCAGCGCTTCATCATAAGCTTGTTTAGTTTGGTTAAATGACAGTTACAACCTTTACCAATTACTGTAGCTAATTAGACCTCTATTTTAATTTAATTTTAACTAATTTTTAACGAAATCCATAACAAATTCAAAGAATTGCTCTTAAAGCGCTACCCCCGACTATAATTAGTTTTTAGTTTGGCAGAATTTAACTCTTACTCTAACCTTAAAAGTGTACATTTAATTCTAATTATTATTATTATTCTTACTAAGGGTAATTTGTTGAAATATTTATTAATCTAACTAAGCAGAAAACAGAAAAAAGTTTAATTTAACTTTGTATAAACTTTTGTTATTGTATACTTAAGCTAAGCGTAAACCACTAAAGAGCTCATCATATGTGCAACATTCCTTCATCCCCCGCCCCGCCCCGCCCTTATTTTGCTGTACATACAAAGAGTAGAAACTGGACAAGTTTTTACACATCTCAAATTGTAGCTTTAAACGGTGTAAAAAAAAATCAAATAAACAAAAGAAAATAAATTCAGATTTATGAAAAAGTGTCTTAGTCGCTAAAATTAAAAATGAAAACAAACAAACAAAACACAAAACAAAAGCAGCATAAACCGAGAGCCCTTAAATTATAATTAAATATATATATATATTTAGTAGATAAACAATATTAAACCACAACCAACAACAAAATTATGAATTAAGTTGTTAATGCTTATGTTTTTAAATTTGATAATGTATTTAAATTAAATAATAATTAAAAAGCGGTACCTACAGCATAAAGAAGTGGAGCAGCAACAAAAACAACAACAACAAAACATATTTAAAGAAACAACATGGATAACAAAAAAAATATTATATTAATAATAATTATGAATATACAAACAACAAAGTATAGATATATTATATATATATATATTTATATGCTGTAAGTGCAGCAGCCTGCACAGTAAATTATAAAAAAATAAATTACAATAAAGAATTATATTGCATATTGAACGTAAACATGGGGAAATTTTCGTCAATTTAATTTGAAAGATAGCGGGTGTCAACTCCAATCAAAAGAGGGTGTCGGAGAGCGGACACACTAAAATTTGCCTTCCTGAGCGTCGGAAAGCCCATGGCGCCGCTAACTTGACAGGCACAGGTGCTAACTTGACAGCCAGAAACAGCTGATTCCATTTTCTCTACGCTTTATTTACTGCCGATATGCCGAGTCGTCCTGGTATGTGTTTGGAAAACCCGCTCGACTTTATAGTCGCCACTTTTGCAGACGACACTGCAATAGTGGCCCGTCATTCATGCGTTTACTCTTGTAGCGATATTTTACAGGAATATATAGAGGAATTTGGAAAGTGGGCGTTCAGATGGAACATCAAGGTAAACTCGGCTAAGTCAAGCTCTGTCACTTTCACCAATAAAGGGATGTATGTCCTGGGATTTTCCTCAACGGAGAGCTCAGTCCCCCTGCTGTACAAGTATAAATACCTTTTAGTAATTTTGGATAAACGCCTAACTTTTGGACCTCATATTACTAGGATCTGTGGATGCATCAAGGCTAAAGCAAATAAGCTTGGGTGGATACTATGTTCAAAAAATCGTTTGAGCTTAAAAAACAAGGTCAGGATTTATAAGTCTATATGGGCCCCAATATAGAAATATGGAGTTCAAGGTATTTGATTTATAACAACCCTAATTTTGGTTAAAAATTATTCCGGAGATACTGGCTAATTATGTGGCCATCCCAATAAATTGGCCATAAGGCTTTATGTTACCGGGTATAGAAGGGGGAGGAGGAAAGAAATCGCTTGAAGGTTTCTGGATGGAGAAGATCCCTCATCGATTTTTTAACATTTTTATATCACTTCTTCTATCCAATCTTCCACTTTTCTTAGTTTTTAGATTTTGTTATTTTAATTTTCGATTCTAATTTCATTATTTACTTTGTTCTAAAGTTTTTGCTTCTTTTGTCATTATTTTATTAGTTTATTTTATTAGTTTATTTA
>JAEIFU010001878.1:0-55828 GCA_018904235.1 Lordiphosa stackelbergi | reverse complement strand
AACTTCATTATGGAAAGCAGCTAGTGTGGTGTGAATCTCCCAGCCGATCTTTCTTTCGAGTGGGTAGGTGATATTAAAGGTTGGGACCCTATGGTTCCCCAGTTTTGCGGGATGGGGGTGGTTTTGCTTGACCTCCCACTTCTTACATAAATTTTATCTTATGATCCCCTCGGAAATTAAGAAAAGGGCGAAGCCCTTGAAATATCAATAATAAGAATGGCTTCCACTCATTCCTGATACTGTAAGTTAAGGCAAAAACGGCGTAGTAAAATAGGTTTGTAATCGAAATTGTCATTGTGCGAGGTCGAAGATGTCATTGGACCCACGTATCTTTAATCACCCTACCAATGCCCTTTCCTTGTAGAAATTTTGCTGAAAGGCCCTAAAAGAAATATTGCTACCTTTATGTCCTAATAAGGCTACAAGAAAGATGATTAAAGGATTAAGAATTCATTATAATAGTATATTCATTTCAATTCAAAAATAAAAATCACATTTGGATACGCAAATACTTAGAATTTTCTAGTAGAATAAAGGAACCATCAAATATTAATGACAAAACTAAATAACAGGATGCTTATTATTAACGAGAATTAAGTGAGTTCTGGGAACTGCTTGTATTTGCCTGGTAATCCTAATCAGAGGTGAAAGGAGGTTTTATCTGTATTCACTGATAACTTCATTGACTTCAAAACTTCTTAATAAGTGCCTTTTTCTTTTCTCCTTTATTTTGTTTTATATAAGTGGTTCTAATAAGTTGACATAGGTGTACTTTAAAACAACCATAAGTAACATGATTTGAGGCCATCAGCCACGGTTACAATTAATACATACATATGCAATATGCACAGGCCAAGAAAGGTGTGTGGGAAAGATTTAAATATGTTTAACAACATCTTTAAATAAAAAGTGGCATTTCTGGCGTAATTGTCAGCAAAGAAGGATGCATTTGACTTTTGGATTGTGTATTGAAGGTACGTCTGTTCATGATTGGAATTAGATGAACAAAATAGGTTGATTTGCTCCGTCAAAGGTCAAGGCGCAAGAAAAAAGAATACACAGAAACAAGGGGAAAGGGGAACAGTTGCAACTTACGGTGACATCCCACGGTGAAGGCCTTCCACGTGTTGTTGTTGTAGTTTGCAGGTGCTGTGAAATTAATTTATTTGCAGGGACTTGTCACCTTTAAATTATTTCCAGGATTTTTTCAGCTGATTTTTAAATGGCCGACTCGGTTTGGTTTTTTTGCTTCTCTCTTTCTATTTCTTCTTGTATCACTCTCTCTTGTCACTGTTCGTTCGGTAAACATGCAAAAAATAACGGTTCTTCGTTTAGGGAGCGCAAAGAAGAGAAAAAATGACTTGAATGAAAATCGAAACGAAGAGACTAGCTCTCCTATTAAAATTTTGTTGTTTTCACACTTTCACACACTTCCTGCCCTCCCAATTGGGGACTACGCACAATTAAATTACTGACTTTATAATTTTTTCAACGATTTCTAGCACGCTCCACAAAACAAATTCTTTTCGTCCGTTTGGGACCACACTACACGTTGTACTAAACGCCGCAGCAGCGTGGGAAGGGGGTAACGTGTACGATGCCTGGAACGGATGATGAAGGAGACAAGATGATGGCGAAGTTAACGCTGAGCGAGAGAAGGATCGTACTTTTCCCAGCGTTTCGGATTTCGCCACAAACTTGAGCCAGGTTGTATATCGTTCCTCGGGCGCTCCCCTCCATTAGAATTGTGAGAACAGATTTAGGTGGTTGCCGTCACTTAGTTGCAACAAGGCTGGCGTGGCCACCACATTAGCGTAAGGCAACCGATTTTTCTTCTTCTAGGCACTCTAGGGAAATGCAAAGAAAACTGGGGAGATTTTCAGGGGTCAGGGTCAGCAATCGCCTTGATTACATCGAAACATACCTGTTTATATGTTTTTCCTCAGTTTGAGGTTTAGATCGGCCAAAATAGCAGAAACCACAAAAATCTCTTTTGAGGTAATTCCACTGCCCGTGGCGTGGTAACAGTGGTATTATGTACCCCTTTACTTAGGCGGATAATGAATGCCACTAAAATTTAATACGGCAAGGGGCCGACTTTTTTTTGAGTGACCACGTTGTGGGTTTCACTGGGCTAAACACCTCCACCCAACTGGTTTAGCGCACGATCACAGCAAAAGAGGCCAAGCCCTGCGTCCGGGGACTCTTATATAGAGACAAAGTTTTTTTTTTTTCTTCTCTTATGACATGAAGTGGCTGCAATTCACCCAATGAGAGTTTTATAAAGAGAGACTTTTTTTAGATTGAATTTCATGATTCTTTAGTTAATTAAATGAATAAAGAGCGAACCGAACGGAACCGAACCATAACCGCGGTTCAAAAACTGTGTGAACCATCGAACCAAACCAGTCTTTATTTCGGAGTGGTTTGCATCCCTGATCATCATTGCACTTCAGATTCGTTCACCTCAACAATCGAACTAGATCCATCGATTTGTGCTGATGAGCACGGCCATTGTTTTTATGTACTCAATCAAAACTTTTTTTGGTGGTCACACCCAATTTCAAAAACTTTAAGTCTCCAAAAAATAAAAGTGCTACCAATCTAGCCAAACGCAGCCAGAAATTTCCTCAGTTCGAAAAGCACTATCGATTCCACTCGGTTTTCTGGTTAGCTCGGGGTTGTCGCCTCTCTCCGTTTCAGTCTTCAATGTTGTGTGGGGTCCTGGAAAAAAAACAAAAACAACCCAAAAGAAGCGTATTGATAAAAAGACCAAAAGAAAAGGTGGCTTTTGTATGCAAGACCGCAGGCGAGAGGCAGACGTTATTCCTAGTCATGAAAGCTAAGAAAGGCAGTTTGCGTTAAAAAGAGTAATGAAGATTTAGAGGGAAAAAAGGTTAGTTTCAACGCAAATAATTTGTTCAATGTGAAAGTTATTTTGGCAATTTATGATTGTCCTGTCAACTTATGCTGGATGAACATAGTGGAGTGTTAATCTCCCTAGTGGTTGTCGTAAAAAACCTCTCCTCTCGAAAAGGGCCTATTAAAACAAAATTGCGATTGAAAGGCGCTAACTTTAGTGCCTGTCCGCTCCAGTGACCGTGGCGGAAAATCTCGAATCCAGTGGAAAGATTTTTGCGGGTAGCTGTAGCTCGGCAGTTTTGAAAAAAAGTTAAAATTTGACGCACTGAATACACAGCTTAGTTTAAGTTAATCATTATTGGGTCCCACAAAAAACTTTCATAAATTCTTTTGTTTTAGCTAATTTAAAGCGATTTAACATGTGTTGTTAAGACAGCTAAAAGAGGCAAGGAGCAACGAAGTCGTTTACCGATACAATATTTGTCTCTTTTTTATTCTATTCTAGCTCCTTAGCTAAAGATTTCATGTAATCTTCTATATAAGATGATCAAGATAATGAATTATTGATGATTCTATTCATAAGATTTAATTTTGGTGCTGATCGGAGTTAGGGCAGTTTTTTTCTTCTTTTTCCCCCCCGCAAAAGCTTTAAAAACAAAAAAAAAAAAAAAAATGGGGTACGGAATAGAGCTAAAAATAACAACTATCTTTAGCTTGTGTTTCTTCACACTTATATTTTATTCAATTTATTTGTTCTGCTGAACTAATATAAATCAAACTGATTGTATCAATACACATCTCTATTCGAATTATAGTTTCGTTGTGACAAAATGCATCACTTTATAGCTTCTCCAGATAGGCGGTAATGATGTTCTCCACGATTTTGAAAATTTTGCGTATCTCCTGGGGTGACTTGCCTGTAACCATGTTGGCCACCGTCTTTGAAGTTTCCTCAAACAGACCCTTGGAGTCCAAATAATTGGCAGCCGCAATGCAACGCAAAGAGCGTTTCCTGATCTACTTTTAAGAAATCAGCATCCCATTTGATATCATCGGTCCTTTTCTTTTGGCACTCAGCATTAGCCGTTGGTTGTGGATCATCCTTGTGATGTTCGGCCCAGATAAGAATTTTGCTCAATATTTTAGAAGTCACATTGGGCAAAGGTACAACTGCATTCTCATCCTCCATGCTGCAACCCTCCAGCATGTTTTTAATCGTGCCGAAACATTTGGCAATTTGAATGTCCGTCTCGATAATCTCCTTATCGGAGGACTGCAATTTAATGATGGGCATAATGGAAGGTTCTGGAAATTCTGAAAATTTTGCATTAGGAAAAGTTTTGTTTGCTTTGGTTAACTGTACTTACTTCAAGTTTTGTGTTTTTAAATGCAAATCAAGAAATATTATTAAGTAAACTCGTAAATGAGATGGAATAATCTTTAATTGATTTAAATATTTAATTTTCTTCAGAGAGCAATGTGAACGAACCGGCGAAAAACAGAGTTGCTGTTTTAACGATAGTCGATGAATCGATAAGTATTAAGTTTACTAGAGATGAGCTGTGTTTGCGTGCGTGATTGAGTCACTAGAATTTAAAGGCATGACTTTTGCCATTCAAAGTGGCAACAATTTAAATAATTTTATGATATGGACGATTTGCTAGGTCGTCTACGAACTAAAAAAATAAATGTATCCACCTAGAAGGAGAATTCATTAAAAATATATTACAATTTTTTCAGAATATTTTTTATTGCCAAGGATTTAACTTAAAAATCTTCTGACAATTACTAAAGTAATTACTAGACCCGGGATTTTATGTTTTTCTTCATTTCTGCACGAAAAAAAAACAAATTTTGCATTTTGTCATGAAATAAAATCGAATCGAACGAATCGAATAAGAACGACATATCGGAAATATGCATTATTTTTGCAGCAATATAATTGTTTGGATGAATGCAGAAAGACTATCTAGACAATATTGCATTCAAAACATGTCCATGCCATCTCCCGCAATGCGAATCTAAGTGGGAAACTGAGCAAAAGTATGAATAATATTTATTGACTTCAATTTTATTTGTAATTTTGCATACAATATGTTACCATAATCTTTTCTAGGTTTTCAACTGTTAAGCCATGGCGCTTGACTGTCAGAATCATTTTAAATGCCGAAAAACTTTTCTCAAAATCCACCCATCAACCATCAATTATGTAGGACCCATTGACACTGTTAATTGTTTCGTTAACCTTTTTAATAGTTTTCAAATCTGGGATCTTTTTAAAAATTGTTCCAGCTTCGTGCGCAACTCGGTTCCCCTGTGGAACCCTGTTCAATACCGAATGGGCTTCTTTCAATAATTCCATTCCATTCTAAAGTGAATTCGATGAGTTCTCTTCAATGTAATTTTTCATGGATTAGAGTTAGGTCAGCTCCCCTGGCGATCGAAAAAAGCAGTATAAAAAGAAGTCGATCTATAGCAACAGCAGACGCGCACGTTCATCCGAACCATCCTAAAATATCTATCTTAATTAAGTTTGTTAATTCCATTAAAATGGCCATTTGAAGTTAGACTTGTATATGAATAAAACCTTGAAGTGGATTTTATCTGGTCTTGGAAAATAAGGAGAGCCTTCCCCATTTTATGTCTGCCTCACATCCTAGCTGCTAAGGCGGCAAAACTGCATAGAGTGAGTTGGCTTTAAAAAGCTCTTGCTTTATTGCTCTGCCATCTCCCTCATCTAATTTGTTAACTACCTAAATTTTTTTCAGTTAAGTGTTAGTAACAATTAAAATTAATAAATAAAGCTTAGTACTCAGATAAACTAAATCGTCCGCTAGCTAAATTGACAACTTATTCCGATGGGTTACCCAGCGGACGATGCAGTGTGACTGTTCAACGCCAAAATACCACACTTCATCAAAATACCACCAAGTGTGAAACGGTCTCACTGCTCTGATTTGCTTGTATTTCAATTTAGTTAATTGTTTTTGCAAATATTTAGGGATTTGTGGAGGATATATGAAATGTAGAAGTCATGGGCAATGCAAAATCTTATTATTGGTTTCAAATTATGCGAATCTACGATTTTTGTCGAACTTTTGCTGCTGACATTCCGACGGGTGGGTGTCGGAAAAATTACAAACAATTTTTCCTGCTACCACCCCATCGGAATTAAATCAGCTGTTTGTTCCTGTCAAGTTAGCGGCACTACGAGATATCCGATGGGAATGAACGGAAATTTTAGTTTGTCTGAGTTCGACCGAGCGTAGGAGGTCTGTCGGAATTTTACGAAAGCTTTCCGACACCCTTTTTATACACTTGAAAAGTGTATTATAATTTTGCCCAGAAGTTTGTAACGCATAGAAGGAATCATCACCGACCACAAAAAGAATATATATTCTTGATCAGCATGACGAGCCGAGTCGATTAAGCTTTGTCCGTCCGTCTGTCCGTCCGTCCGTCTGTCCGTCTGTCTGTTTCTACGCGAACTAGTCCCTCAGTTTTGGAGCTATCGAGCTGAAACTTTGCACAGAGTCTTCTTTTTACTGCACGCTGCTAATATGTCGGAACCGACCGGATCGGATGACTACTTCTTGTAGCTGCCATACAAATGTTCGTTCGGAAAATGGGTTTTAGTGAGAAAAACTGGTTTGTTCTCAATATTATCGCTCTCAAACACTGTCATGGCTAATATGTCATGTTTTTAAGCTGATTTGCGAAGTTTGGTCGAAGTCGCTAACCGTTGTGACAAGCTATTTCAAGTGTATCAAAACTTCGGTACAGACGAAGTTAGCTTTGCCTTTCTCGTTTTTATATGGAGTTGACACCCAGCTAAATCGATTTACTTTGTCTGAGTACTAAGCTTTATACTCATTCTCCATGGTGTTGCCAACGACCATCTATTATCTAGTTGCACGTTTGGTCGGTCGAACCCAGTTCAGTCTCAGACAGCAACAGTCTTTGTCACGAACTCGAACCGTCTTCTTAACGAAATTGAACCGTCTGCACTCTGTCTCACTCCAACCCATCAGCCATCATTTGGCGCAAACAAAATACAACCGCGATAGAGCAAGACAGGGCGAGAATCGAACCTGAGCGCCACAGCAGCGCAGCTGGCAGCGAAGAGGCACCGAGTAAAGCTGTTATCTAGATTTCTCTCATCTGTGTCTGGAGACAGCTCTCTTGTTCAGCAACACAATCACACTTTTCTGTCCTCTAAATTTCGATTGCACTGATGTAAAGCATGATTGCTTAAGAAGAGAGCTCGAAAATGTGGCTGTGTCTCTGTCTAACACAGTGAATCATGACTTCGGCACGCATTCGGTGTGAGTGAACTAGGGGCTCTGGCTGAAGAATTCTGATGTAAAGAATTGAGCATTATATTGAGACGTGCTTTAAAAGATGAAGAAAGAAGAAAAGTGTGGTCATTTACATTTTATAGTAAAACTTCGGAAAGGTATTTTAAGGACAGTGACTTTGATTCAACAAAAGGCGATAAAAATAATTGCAGGCTTCCTTTGAAAAGCGCCAAGCAAATACCAATAAAATTTATTCATGCATATACAGGGTTGCCCATATTCGACGGACCCATCTGGCAACGCCATAACTTTTGACAGAGATGTCAGATCGCTTAATGACATACCGCGTTTGAAGCGTCAGTCCAAGCAGATTTTTACCGTGGAACAATACACGCCACGCGAGCGCTCTGAAATAGTTGAAATTTACATTCAACAGAACAAGTCAATTGTGAAAACTCAACGTGCTTTTAAAAAATTTCACATTTTCACATTTCACATTGAATGGGACCGTAAATAAGCAAAATTGCCGTATTTACGCCACTGAAAATCCTCAGGAGATTCAAGAAGTGCCTCTTCATGACGAAAAAGTCACAGTTTGGTGCGGCGTTAGCGCGAAAACGGTCATTGGGCCGTTTTTCTTCCAAAATGAAAATGGCCATGCTGTTACCATCAACCAGGAGCGTTATCGCGACATGATGACCAATTTTGTGATGCCATTTATTCGTCGAAAGCGTATGAGGCAGTTCTGGTTTCAACAAGACGGCGCTCCACCGCACACAAGTCGCATAACAATCGATTTTCTGAAGAAATTGTTTCCGGGCCACCGCGTTCGCCCGATTTGACGCCGCCTGACTTCTTCTTGTGGGGATATTTGAAGTCAAAGGTTTACGTTAACAAGCCAAGGACCGTAGAAGAGCTCAAGGACAACATTCGTGAAGAAATAGCCGCTATTCCGGCCGAAATGTTGGCGAAATCGATGGAAAATGCTGCAAAAAGGGCACAATACGCCATCAACGCCAGAGGCGGCCATTTGAGAGATATCATATTCAAAAATTGATGTAAACAAATGTACTTGGAACAAATTAAATGATTAAGATTGCCAACCGCCAAATTTTTATTTTTTTCTTTGATTTTTTAAAAAAAAACATGGGTCCGTCGAATATGGGCAACCCTGTACTATATGTTTGTAAATCTGAGAGTGCTCTCTCTCTCTCGATTTCAGGAAAAGCTGTCAGTATTGAATTGGAAATAGAACCATCAATAAAGAAAATCTAACATAGAAGCACACTTTGCTGGGTCGTCCACATTTCACTCATATACTAGTCAGCTGTTCGCTGTCATTTTTGTTCTCTGAATAATTTGAAGACTCTTTGAGTTATTTTTGTGACTATGTCCGTCTTCTAACCAACTTTATTTTCTATGTCGGCAAAAATGTTGAGTTGTCACAATGAATGTTCTCTTTGTCAGGATGAAGTTAACATCACTCAAAAAAGGGAGGGGTTTTAAAGTTTGTTCTATGTTAGATTTTCCTTGCCATCAAGTCACACCTGGGCTTTCCCCGACATTTCCTTGTTTGCCAATACTTATCCTTGGGTTTCCAGAGTCTTAATTCCATATGGGGTTAACCATAATATATAAATATTTTAAAAGGTATTTAATTTGTGTGGCATACAAGCAATATGCTTTGCATTAAACATGTAAAAAACACATTAGGGGATCTCTACATATTCCTTATTTGTGCAGCTATTTCGTCCAATAGACAGCAATTGATATTTCTCGCTGTTCACATTATTGCGAAAACTACAGTTCGCATAGGACAAAGTTCCCTTGTTATTCCGTGCAAAGTCTTCCAGCATTTTTATAAAGTTTCTCGAAATCAATTGTTCATCCGGACCCAATGGATTATAACCGAAAATTAGAAACATATCGTCGCCATGTACAGTGCCTGCAAGGAAGAAAAGTCTTTTTAGAATTGTTCACCATGATTAACCGTTAAACCTACCAAAATATACATCCTTGCGTTTGGACAGAATCTGACCAACACCCCGTTTGCGCGGGTGATCATAGACAAAAGCATACACCGGACTCTGGCTATGTTTGCGATGCAAGTCCACGGCAACTTCTATGCTATCTTTGAATAAAACGTCTGTAAACATTCTCTGCACATCCCAATAGCTATCTAGATTGAATTTCCGATCTCCCAGATACTTTTGTCTCAGATCACGAGAATAATCATCCATTTGCCTGGTATTTTCTATGGAATCCCTAAAGAAAAACATATACGGAGCCAAGTCAAACCAACGATCATTGAGTTGTTCTATCAACTCCTGACCATTATGTGGACTCTGTTTTAGCAGCGAGGCCGCATTGTAGGCACCCTCCTCGGTGACATAGGACACAGCCCAAGGAATTTGTGCAAATTTTCCGCTTTGAATAATTTCTCTGGGTGTCCGGGTAAGAAAAGCATCTGTGGCGTTGGCTGGCTCCACCACAGGACCGAAAGTGGTAAATGGTATATAGGATAACAGCAGGAAATGTCGTACAGCCCTGACTATTTCCTCCGCATTCTTAGTTTTCAGGCAAGACTTGAGCTCCATGGAATTGCTGACTTTGCCACAGTTCACATGGCGCCCCAATTCAAAGGCACGTTTGCGTCCACCTTGCTGTACAACCCAGGGATCCAGAGCATTGCCACTAAACGAGAAACCCACTTTGAACAGCTGCTGGAAGTTCTCCTGGAGCATTTGCAGATGCGT
This sequence comes from Lordiphosa stackelbergi, assembly GCA_018904235.1. Classification (NCBI taxonomy): domain Eukaryota; kingdom Metazoa; phylum Arthropoda; class Insecta; order Diptera; family Drosophilidae; genus Lordiphosa; species Lordiphosa stackelbergi. The sequence goes on along the minus strand of JAEIFU010001878.1, from coordinate 45,912 downwards.
TGATGCACCGCCCGCCGAGTGGCCCATTACCAGAATATTCTCCGGCTCACCTCCAAAGTAGGCAATGTGCTGCTTAATCCATTGCAGAGCCAAACGCTGATCCTTTAAACCGAAATTGCCAGGCAACTCAGTATCGCCCGTACTAACAAAGCCTAAGGGTCCCAGGCGATAGGCAATCTTGACCAGAATTACATTGCCCTCGCGCATGATATAGTCATGTAAATATGCTCTAGGTCCACTGAACATAAATGCACCACCATGGATGAGAACCACCACCGGAAAACTGCTTTGAGTCGGATGATTTGGCTTATAGACACTCACGGTCAGGCAGTCCTCATTGCCGATTAGTTTGTTGTCATCATCGATGAATTCATTCCATTGCATGCAAAGAACCGGCGAATGGCTGGCATCGAAGAGCTCCTTCCACTGGCCTTGATAAGGCTTTGGGGCCTCAAAACGCAGATCTCCAATGGGTGGTTCGGCATAGGGTATGGACTCGTAGCTGAAATAGTGGCCATTATCACGACCTCGCAATTGTCCATATGGCAACTCCACCATCAACGGATCGACTGCTGCTGCTGCTGCTCCCAATCCCAAGCACAGCCAAATTAAGGCAAGAAACAAACTTAAACTATAAATGTTGCTCATTCCGTTAAATCAGCCACACGACTGTGCCGAGCTTGAGAAAGCTCAGCTGGTTTTGTATCTGGTTTATCAGCGCCTCGCAGCCCCGCTTGACCCCCACAATCTTTCAAAAATTTCAATCGAACGCAAGTGAGATTTTTTCACTGAGCAAGTTAAGCATTAGTTTAATAAATAATCAAAATTTGGCAATTTTCAAACATTTTTTTATTCAACATGAATTGAAAAATATATAAATTAACTGCGACTTCATTTTTAACATGAATCTAAACGAAATTCTGAAATTTTAGGTTGAGCACAAATGCCGTATTACCGTCTAGAAAATGTTCAAAACGCGGGGCAGACTGAGTGATAGAGCAAAGAGGTTGATTCATTAAATGGTTTCAGTGTTTCTTAGGTGGACCAACAAGAATTAATAAAAGTCCAGTGCGATTTTCTTTCAAAACCCAATACTACACACGAAACATAGAAAGGCTCTTAGAAGGGCGAATTGCCACATTATGGCTCCAAAAACGAGCAATATTTCGAAAATTTATTAAAATCCACATTTCACAAGCGGTATCCGCAATCACAGACTGTATACATAAATTTGTTCAACACATTCGGGGGTGCCACAGAAATCACTAGTGATTTTCGTATTTGACCATCTGATCTAGTAGGCGTGCTTTTGGTGTCACTTCACATATAAATTTGAGCAGTTTTAATATAAAAATACAAGCGTTTATAGGAAAATCGCTAGCGATTTCTGTGGCACCCCCGATTTTGTCAACTATTCTGTTACGGTGTCTGTCCTTAGTTATATTTTATAGAAAACGGGAATGCTTGTCCGATTGCTGTACAAGTAAAAGAAGCCTTTAGGCCAATATACATGCCTTGACTCAAACTGAAATTAATTTCGGGTTTATTCCCTGGTTATGAGGTAAAATTGAGAAAAAGAAAGAGCGCCGCAGGCAAATTTTTGTTTAAAACGCGCGTGTGAGGGTGTTTTTAAGTTTATGAACAAACCGCTCAATTAAGGCGAAAATATAAAATGAAATAAGGCCCCAAATTTGCGGTGTTATATCATAATAAAGCAATACTCAAATTTGAAGAATGAAATAAGGCCCCAATGCGATGAAATAAAGCCAAAAAAAAGTTAAAGAAGGCCCCAAGTATGGGATATTATTTCATATGAAATAATACCCCAATTTCAAAAAATTTTAAATACAAATATCGCGCGATTTTTTGTCCCCAATTTTCGCCTGCGGCGCTAAAATTTAATCATTTTTTTTAATTAAATAATGAAAATTTGATACAAATAAATCGTGCGATTTTTGTATTTACCAAAAATAAGAAAAATTAAATAAGAACCAAAAAAAAAATCATATTAAATATTGGCGTCTGATTTCCTTATAGAAATGAAATAAGGCCTCAAAAAATTAGTTTTGCGGTCTTATTTCATTTCTTCTTTTGAGGACTGATTTAATTTGTAAATTTTTTTTTAGGAAATAATGCCCCAACAAAGAAAATAATGCTCCAAATTTGATCAAAAATAGTGGTTTTTGTTTTCTATATAAATTGTTGGGGCCCTAATGCATTTCATTTTTGGGGCCTTATTTCATTGGGGCCTTATTACGCAGAGCCCTCAATTAATAATCATTGAAAAACTTTGCGAGATGTGTAGACCAAATTTTAACATTTTACCTTCAGGTATAACATAATTTCAAATAAAAATACGTCATTTGTATTGCTTTTTAAAGCTCTGTGGTTAAATCGCTCAAAAAATTTTATTTTTTTTTTATTTATTTGACATTTGACGAAAAGAACTCACATATTTGTAGATCAAAGCCGGAAATTTTAAAAAATTAATTAAAAAAAAACTGCTTTTAAATGTATAATTCTTAATAATTCGCGGTCTATCGATGAAATTTTTTTTAAAATTGTCGTTAATTTGGGTCAAATTTACTAATTTGTTTTCTTTGTCGGTTTTGGAAAGAGTTTCAGCCCTGTTCCCGTTTTCAATTCCGATTAAATCGGAATCGGAATTGTTAAATGTACTTGCTTCCCAAAACTGACTACATATGGGCATTTTCAAAAAAAAGGTCCATCTGGGCCAAAAAAATTAAAGTGGTTAAAAACACTATAATTGATCAAATTTTCATAAAGAAAGAATTATTAAACTAATGTGAGCTAATCTTACATACACTAACCACCAAACTGGACATATTCGTCTGCACGGCCGCGCTGGCGCGATTTTTCTCATTTTGACATTAAATTTGCTTAAGATGCTTTCGCTATCTAAAATCTTTCTGATGGTACAAAAGGGCTATACTAGAATGAATAAGAAACCTTAAGAAACTATGCCATTGCAGTTAACTGTAAGTGTTTTGCTTTGCATAATAGCAGAAACCACATAAATGTAATGATGGAAAAAAATGTCGCGTTCGACATGTCACGTACCGAAAAAGATTTAAATTTGCTTACCAAAAAATATACTCAAGATTTTTAAATCAAATAATATACATTTCAAAGAACTATTCATTCGTCAGATATTAAGACTTTGTGGGTTTAGTTATTGTGTTAGGTTTCGCTAAGTTTTGTCTTTATATAGCTACTCGCGAAAACCACTTCTGTTTTTGTCGCGTTCGAATAGCTTCCAATTTTATCATTATTTTGGAAACCGAATTTCACTTGATATACACTTTAACACTAATTGAAGTGCTTGCTAAGAGCTATATAATACAGTAAAAAACGAATTAAAAATTCGATTTATTTTGACTTTTTGTCATTTCCAATTTGTACGACGGTCACGGTTCGACAGAATAGAAAAGCCCATATGTTCTTCGGCTTCTATCTTCACTTTAGTCGAAACTCTTGATAAAAAATAGATATGCCCAAATCTTCCATTCTTTTCTCAGAAATCACAGCTCTGAACAATTCCGATCAATCCAATTCGGAAATCGGAAACGGGAGAGGAAGCCTGTTTTTTTATTTTTTAGTTACCAAAACCTTTAAAATTGCAAGTTACAAAATCATCGCAATTTTCTCAAAAAAATTCACTTGGTAATTGTTTGAGAATTTAATTTTTTACATGTCTTTTAGTAAAACTTTAAACAAATTTCTTGAAAACAAAAATTTTAAAAATCTTTTGGACCGATTTTTTTTTACCATGTCTTGACGCACTTTGTACCAAATTTCTTGTAATAACAAAAATTTAAGGGGTAACTATTGACCGATTTTCAAATTCTTTTTGTTAAATTACTTCTAATACCCGCCATTCTGGTGTGGTCGTCAAACTAGGACATTTTTGATCAGTCAAAGGAGCTATGACCAATAGTTGCCAAAAACAAAGTCGATTTTCGAAATTTTGTTCAGTTCAACTTTGATCCGGAATTCAAAAACAACCGCAGGAACTACAACAACAACAAAAATTTCTAAACTTAATTTGACCGATTACCTATCGAATAAAACAACCCGCTTGTTAATATCGCTTGTAGTTTTTGTAAACCTTTCAAAAATGACACCTATAGGTATACCCTTATTAAACATTGCATTAATATCTGGAAAAAAAATTCTTTAAATTTTAGCGATGCCACACTGTTTGATGAGATGGATTAGAGATGGGCCCCAGTGATGCTATTGATCTGGATAGGTCGTGAGTATGCGTGATCCCTTTATTTTACGATCACCGATTTTTTTTTTTCAATTTATCAACCTGATCGAATGGTCACACGTTTACACGAAGCAGGTTAACAAGTTGCGGCTTAACAAAGAAAATATAATAACCTGATTTAAAAATATTTTATAGATTTCATTCCTTCATAAATAAATGGAAATATGTTTATATATTATGTTCAAAAATATTCTGTTATTTCGTGAGACGCTCGAAATTATTCAAATTATTTTTGATTGCGGGACTGGACGAGATTGGCTGGAACAGTTGGTTTCGAAATTAAAATGGGACGAGACGGAATAGACTTGCCTATGGTTTGGGAAGGCATTGGATTGGATATACAATTTTGTGCATGGAAATCGGTACTGGTCGGGATCAGGACGGAATCGAATTTCTTTTCCTCAATGAACCATTATCTGCGACACAAAATTTTTAACAAAATTGTTTTTAAATCAGCAAACGAATTCACTCTCAGTTTTCTCACACCTACGATTGTTTTGAGCGAGCTGTGGCCATAATCCTCAAAGATTTGCGTACCACCCCTGATATGCGAGAGCATTTTATAAAAACAAATGCCAAACTTCCCCACCGTAGTTTGCACATGAACTCTAAATCAAATGACGTTGTTTCATTGAGTGCCAGATAGACGTGATAACCTCAGCAATTTGGGCTCTCTTAAATACTTATATACAGCGACGTACACATACTTAAGTCCACAGTCCTCCAATGAAATAAATTGTTTTGGTAAATATTTGTATTCATTCAAAATAATATTTACGAAAGCTTGTGAAATATTTAACGAGAACAACTATAACCAATCTTCGTATTGACAACATGAAATAATTTAATCAAAAATTATTGTTTATAGCTATATTGCCCCACAATTAAATAAACGACACCGTACTTTATGTTTTAAATTAATAATAGTTTTATTACACTCTTTTTGGTGAGCTCTAAACTCGCTAAAGCAACAGACTTTGAAAGAAGCTATCAAAAAGAAGGAAGCTGACATAAACAGTTGAATTGGAATTTTACAGTTAGATCTCTGCACATGATGTTCATCTTGTGATGTTGTTTAAGGCACCGCGAACCAAGGCTTCGTTGGTATAACTGAAAACCTATATGGCCTATATAAATTGGTTTGTGGGTGAGTCTTAAAATATCGCGTTTTTTTGGTTGCCGAGTACCATCTCTTAGGGACATGCAATAAATAGCCCATTATACCATCATAAATATCGATTTTAATCAGGAATTAAACCGGAACCGGAACCGTATACCGAAAAGAACTGATTGAAACTCATAACCAGAACCGAAAAGTACCTAAACGTTGTGCCGGTACAGTATCAGTTCTAAGCATTTTTTTTCTAATTTCCATAGCTACCCACAGTCACTTTGTCATCGCTATTTTCAAAACTGCTACACATCGAAAGAATATCATCACTAACTGCAAAAGCGGTATAGGTGAGAGATTGACAAAAATTTTGTTTCTGTCTGTGCATGTATGTTGCCGTGCAGAAGGCGTGGTAAATTTTTTATGATATTTCTATTCGTGTTTGTGCTACGAATTTGCAAATAGCAATTAATTGGTTTATGAATTGCAAGAAAATCTAAACGATCGCTTAAAATGCCAGACGAAAAACAAATGTGTATCGGCAGTATTTCGCCTCTGACATTGTACAAAATGTAAGCAAATGTTTAATAAACGAGTGTGGACAAAAAATTAAGGTAAGTTTGATATTTACGAATTTACATTCAAAAAATACATATATGAACATATGCAGGTACAATTAAAAATTTAAGCTTCGAGACTTTCCTGTGTGGAGGACCAAGTCCACATATGCATTTCGTATGTGAATTTAACTTAAATGTACTTGTTTAGGGCGATCATGGCACAAATTTAAAAAAGCACATTGCCCGATCTCACGCCGACTTGTTAAAAAAGCTTAACAGTCAAGTCGATCAGAAAAACACGAATCAAGCCCAGGAAAAGAAAACTGCTGGTACCACGTCCATTGATGAACTGTTTAAGCCCAGCATTTGGGTGGCAATTAACAAACAGACATTTCGAGATGCGTGTGTTTATCTGTGCACTGTTGATGGAAGGCCGTTTGCTCTGATGAACGACCTCGGATTCCTCAAAATTCTAAATCCAATTATTGAGGGCCTGGGTTGTGCGAATTTTATTAACGCGCAATCAGTACGCGAGGACGTACTCTGTAAGTCAGAGCAGCTGATTGAGATTATTAAAAAGGAAGTTGAAGGCAAATTAATCTCTTTAAAAGTAGATGGGTTAACTCTTTTGATAGTTCTAAAACTCAATTTTCTTTACAGGAGTTAACATTCAGTATATACTGAATGAAGAACTCCATTAACGCACACTGGCCACCGAAGAAATGTTCACATGTCACACAGAAAGTAATCTCAAGAATACTCAGTTGGACGGAAATACATTGACCGCAACAATGCTTCTTAGAAATAATCATTAATTTACCTTCTTTGTAACTATATTTTTTATACCCTGTACCCATTAAAAATGGGTAAAAGGGGATCATGAAGTTGTGCAATTGTATGTAACAGGGAGAAGGAAACATTTCCGACCCTATAAAGTATATATATTCTTGATCAGCATCAACAGCCGAGTCGATTTAGGCATGTCCGTCTGTCCGTCCGTCCGTCCGTCCGTCCGTCCGTCCGTCCGTCCGTCTGTACGTCCGTCCGTCTGTCCGTCTGTCTGTATGAACGCGTCGATCTCAGAGATGGTAAAAGATAGAGGTTTGACATGTATGGGACGCAGATCAAGTTTGTTTCAAATTGTGGCCACGCCCCTCCCGCCCCCGCAATTTGGAAAAAAGTTGTATCTCCCACAGTTTCGAAGATAGACGATTCGTACTTTCTAGAGATAGTTAGTAATTAGCAGAATGAATCGATTTGCCGAAATGATAAAAATCGGATGAACGGTTCAGAAGTTATGAGCAAAAAGCGAACCAAGCCCCCCGCTACCACCCCACCCACCCTAAAAAAATGTTGCATACTTTTCGGATGGTCACCCTAAGGAACGCAGGAACACTGTTAGACAAGTTTTTTCATGAGTAACGGGTTTATCGAAGTCGGTTAGAGCCGACTTACGCTCTCGTTGTCAATTGTACAGGGTATATTGAAGTCGGGCTACTCAACTGCAACGGTCTTACTTGTTTTATTTTTATTTTAAGTAAATTTGGTGAAGACATTGTTAATCAAATATCATTTTAATCATCTTATGAATACAAACATGTATAATTTTTATGGCAAACACAAGCAAATGAAATTGATAATTTTTATAATTTATAATTTATTAAGTTTTAAAATTTCTGTTAGTTTTACCGGTACGTACCGGTAGATACCAAAATAAAAAGGTACCGTAACCGGAACCGAATACCGAAACAATATCACAACCAAAAACAGAACCTTTTACCGAAACGTTAGTTGAACGTTTGCTGAATTTTGCAGATTTTTGTCTAAAGCCATTAAAAAACTAAGTTAAAAATGGTTTTGCCGTGTGCTGCTAGTACAAAAGAATCCATAGATCGCGAATTGAGGCTTAATTTGAAAAAACTAAATATGATGTAATGCTTACAGGGGGCCATTTTATTACAATTTAAGCTGTCTGATGGGGGTTTTTTTAAAAAAGATGGATTTCGTCGAAAAAGAAAAAAAAAAAAACAACAACATATCAACACAACAAACACACTCAGCTGACAAAAAAAAAGGAGAGCAGAAAATATCGAACAGATGAACTGAAAATTCGAAGCAGCAACCACAAGAGGAACATTAAAACAGCATAAAAATTCAAACATATACAAAAACATGAAGAATAAAACAACTGGCATAAATAAGCAATCTTGCAATACGTTTTGTTGTATGACGCCCACTAAAATAGGTATTTAAAAATTAAGTAATATGTTAAATACGTTTGTGTGTATGTGTAATTTGTATTCATGTTTATTAAATACAGACTCCCTGAGGAAGGGAAAATATTTGCCGAAACGCGTAGGAGCAAAACTTAGCCAAAAAGTGTTTTGACTGCCCCAATTTGCACAACAAGTACACAACGAAAAATGGTCCACACAAACAAATCTACCCGAACTGCGATATACAGGTCTGTTCCGGTTTTCACTTTCGACAAAAATGTTCGAATTCGAATATGTTGAATGTGCTGCTTTGGGCAATCAGATTAAAACGGTTTTACTTAAATCCGTCATGTAAAGAGTAAGCAGAAACTGAAGGTTTGATACGGATTTTCTTGATTGTTGAATGGAGAAGAGAACATTTAAAAAAGTCGAATTCACTTTAGTCAAACCGGAACATGGCATATATGGGTATTTTAAATTTAGAAGAATTTCCCTTTGACGGTTCTTTTTCGGTTTTCTTTCTGTCTGTTTGTAGGTATAAGCACCAGAGACTTTAATATCTAAAGTTTATTTTAAAATTGTGCACCCAAAATGCCATTAGATTTTGTCGTTTTAGTTAGCTGAACAGAAATTAGATACAGCAATTTTGATGTATTCTTTATTAAGCTCACATTAGGGGAACTCTTGGTATTCCTTGTTGGTACATCCGTTGCGCGTTATGCCCAGCAATTGGTATGTCTTGCTTCCCACATTGTTTTTGAATTTGCAATCAGCATAAGATAAAGTCCCCTTGTCATTCTGAACAAAGTCTTCCAACATTTTTAGAAAATTATGCGATATAATTTTTTCATCTGAACGTAACGGCTCTCTTGCAATGCTATTAAAAATAAGTGAGAAATCGTCACCATGTACAGTTCCTGAAAAGAAAAGGCATCTATTAAAATGCTTTACCCCTAACAAAGGGTATACCTACCAAAGTGCACATCACTGCGATTGGCCAGAATCTGACCGAATCCTTTATCTGATGGATTGTCATAGACAAAGGCATACACAGGACTCTGGCCATACTTGCGATGTAAATCCACCGCCAATTCTGTGCTGTTCTTAAATAGAACATCGGTGAACATTCTTTGTACATCCAAATAGCTATCCAGTTTGAATTCCCGATCTCCCAAATACTTTTGCCGTAGTTCACTCGAATACTCGTGCATTTGCTCATTGTTCTCCATAGAGTCCCGATAGTACAGCAAATACGGAGCCCAATCAAACCAGCGATCATTGAGTTCTTCTATCAATTCATGACCATTTTGGGGATTTTGTTCCAGCAGCATCGCAGCATTATAACCACCATCTTCAGTGTCATAGGAAATCGCCCAAGGGATTTGAGCAAATTTTCCGCTTTCAATTATTTCTCTGGGCGTCTTGGTAAGAAAAGCATTTGTTGCATTCAAGGGCTCCACAACGGGTCCGAAAGGGGCAAAAGGCACATAGGAAAAAACCAGAAATCGACGTACAGCACTCACTATTTCTTTGGCTTCCTTAGATTTCAGGCAAGTTTTGAGCTCTAAAGAACTGCCAGCTTCCTTACAGTTCAGATGGTGACCCAAATCGAAAGCTCGCTGTCGTCCCCCCTGTTGAACAGCCCAGGGAGCCAAGGCATTGCCACTAAGCGAAAAAGCCACCTTGGCCAATTGCTTGAAATCCTCCTGCAACAGTTGCAGATGCACTAAAGCACCACCAGCCGAGTGTCCCAGTACCAAAATATTATCCGGCTCACCACCAAAGCAGACAATATTCTGCTTGATCCACTGCAAAGCCAAACGCTGATCCTTTAGACCAAAATTACCGGGCAAATCAGTGTCGCCCGTGCTCAGAAAGCCCAATGGTCCCAGACGGTAGCTCATCTTTACCAGAATTACATTACCCTCACGCATAATATACTCATGTCCATTTTGACTGGGTCCACCGAACATGAATGCACCACCATGTATGAGAACCACCACCGGAAAACTACTTCGAGTCGGATGCTTTGGCTTGTAGACACTCACGGTGAGGCAGTCCTCAACGCCTGTCAGTTTGTTGTCATCCTGAATGAACTGATGCCACTGCATGCAGAGAACAGGCGGCTGACTGGCATCAAAGGGTTCCTTCCACTGGCCTTGGTAAGGCTGTGGAGCCTCAAAACGCAGTTCTCCGATGGGTGGTTCGGCATAGGGGATGGACTCGTAACTAAAATAGTGGCCGTTATCACGACCACGTAAGTGACCATTCGGCAATTCCACCACCAACGGATCGGCTACTATTGCTGCCAATCCCAAGCAAATGAAGACAAGTAACAATATCAACATGTAAGTTTGGAGCACGACTGAGCCGAGCAGTGTCAAATGTTGCTGGTTATATATCAGCTTAATCTACGCTTCAGTGCACACGCATCCTCTGTAAACAAGCTACAGTGCGATCTCGTTACAAATCCATAGATTTTGAGATGTAGCACTTGCGAAAGCTTTAAAAAGAAAGGGTTGATTTTATTGGAATCTTTTAAGAATTTAGCTTTCTTTTAGCAAGATTTCATTAAATATTTTGAAATTACTAACTATCAAAGCAATTATTTGAAACGGACTTGATGTTTACCTGGAATCACCAACAATATTAAGCCATACCTAGATTTGACATAAGCAGGTAAAATTTAATGGCAACCTAACTTTTAAAAAGATTTCTATATTTAAAACTCCGAAATGAAACTTTAATAGATGAATAGATAAATTCCATTAATAAACTCGATATATTTTGCTAACACTGTCCCATTTAAAGTAACCAATTATCCAATCAGTATGATCTATTGTTATATTGTTGAAAAGACATTGGCATGAATGAATAATTTAATAATATTATGGTTAGTGATGCACTCTTTGGGTAATCATATACACTGCATGTTAATAGAGTTAAAGTGGGGAGTAATTTCAACTGCATTAAGCCAAGCCCCAAATAAATGTTGTCCTTAATGCTAGTACGAATTTGTAAAGAGGTAATGAATCACTCCCTTGTTGTCACGAATGATGTAGTACACCTACTCAAAAGAATCGTTAGTGCAAGAAAAGTTACTAGCGAGACACACAAACTATTGAAACAAAGTAAATATGATAAACATGATACACAGTAGAGACAAAAAAAAAAAAACAACACTTACCCTAAAAAACCCAAATTCGTCCTGAAAATTGGAAATTTTTCTTTTTCACACAAAATTGAATAGAAATATATTCTAAAAAATGTATTTTAGGGTAACTTTACTAATTTTCAGAAAATTTTCTATAATACAGTATTTATTACTAAGGTGGACTTGCTGCAAACTACGTGGATTTGCTGCTGCTGTTCAAGGTTAGCCAGTCTAGATGGAATTCGTTGCCATCCACTTCATCCTCATTGATTTCAAAACCATGTTCATGCTTAACCAAATAGTGTTCTTTTATGTATCCGCGCATATGGTCACACTGAAAAATATTTCGAATCAAAAAACAACTGCTGCTAAAAACAGTTAAGCCTGAATTGATAGTAAGTGGACCAAAATGGATAGTATTGGATGTGCCTTTTATAAGCAAGACATCTGCAGACATTGCCGAAGAGACAGATCCGCATAGTAATTCCCCCTGTTCATTGCTTAAGCTAAGTTCACACAGGCAATAACTTGGCCAAATTTTGATTAAAATAGCCACGATTGAAGATTTTATAAAATTTAAAAACTAAAACTATATTGATATACTTAAATAATTTGATCAAATATGGCCGGAAAGGTTCACAATTTGGCCAATATGGCTTAATTTTCCAAAAGAAAACCTTCCCTTCTCTGTGAAATGGATGCTTTATTTTTAATTCGGCGAGTGCCAAGCGCGTGCCAACTCACTGTTAGTGCCTTTGCAGCCCTCCGGGGTGAGAAGGGAAAACCAAAAATCTATATGAGACAACCGATTGCACAAAAACCACCTAGTTGCGAAATCTAGGTGGTTTTCGATTTGAGCAAAAACAGGAACATGAGAAAACAGCCTTTACTAATTTTTAAAGAGTTTTCTGCTGGAAAATAATAACACTGTTCTACACACACGTTATACACGTTTCAATAAATTCTTCTGTTAAGCTTGTGCTATATCAAGTTGCCTTTTTAAAACTCCTATAAACATTTGGGGTGGCAAAATTTAGTTCTCATCGCATAAATTTAAATCTTGATATTCGCATATAAACAGGCCGTATCTTTGCCTGTGGTCACTGACAAAATTGCCAAAAAATAACCATAATTTGACTGGTATGCATATGTTTAACTATATGATAATATAGCGCCACTAAATGTCCGACAAATATAATGGATTGTAGCAAATGGTTTAGGTTGATAGAAATTGCTGTAAATCAAGTAAAATTTGACTTTGAAGGTTACCAATTTCAACACCATTGGCTAACATATATGGTGTGTTTGATTTTTCTCAGTTGCATTGATATGTACTATCCTATAAGCTTCATCTAATCAGCAATTATTGCTTAGTGTGGTCTACAAAATTTCTAGAACGGCAAGAAGTCGGAAATATAGTTTTTCGCGAATATCTTGGAAACGGAAACTAAGATATGGCTTTGACATACCAACTCGTAATCAGCATGAGTAGGCGCGCAGAAATTAATTAAAGATTCTCTGGATACTCACAAAAGGTATCAATTTGTAGAATTGTGTAATATGTAAGAAGTGTCAAACACTTTTCTAGTCTTTGGAAGCTCGACGATATCGGAAAACTACATTCGCAGCTATGAAAATCTGAAACAAACTTCATCTGGGTGTTATAGTCTCTGATCAAGATGAAGTCTGATCAAGAATATATAAACTTTATAGGGTCGGAAATGTTTTGTTCTTTATGTTACATAATTTTGCACAACTTCATGATCCTCTTTTACCCATTTTCAATTGGTACAGGATATAAAAGTTACTTTGCGCTAAAACGGCTCAGGGCTTTTGCTCAGCGTGAAAAGCTACGTGTGCTTCTCTCATCGAGAACTATGCAACAAAAAGCACGAAAAAAAACTAAATCAAGTGTTCTGTTGAGAGAGGAAGCAAGTCTATTAAATTTGTCCCTTTCATTTCTGTGAGCAGACAGCATAGATAGTATTGGTTGAAATTGGCTAAATACTAAAAGTAAATATTAAGCAACCAATCAATATACAACTACCAATATGACAGTTCGATTCTCAAATATCGAGTTTGTCCAAGAAGCACCAAGCAGCGTCTTTCTATAATCAAGGTTAAAAATTCAAAAACGCATATCCATGATGTCGAACGCAACCTACAAATTTCTTACAGATTCATTTTTTAAAGTACTGTCCATCGTTAGCCACTACTTTTTCTATCTTTCTGAAATTATTCGGACACCATCCACTTTTTAAGTGCTGATCGTCAAGGGATGCGTTATCGACGAAAACTAACGGAAGTCGAAAGGGGCAAGGTATGTTTTGACCGGCCAAGCTTTGCCATGTTAAAAAATTTTATTGTACTGACTTTGCTTGTTCTCTGGCCGTTTTTGCTTGAATGCTCAGCTCACACGCATCAATTGAGTTCGATACAGTTGTGATGTTTACAGAGCATTACCTTGCCACCCATAATTTTCAGCTTTGGAGTCAATTTTGGCGTATGGCCAGGCGTTCAAATGCTGTAATTTGCTTTCGACGTTATCGTTATCCGAACCCACTATCCCACCTCATCCGTCACATTCGATGGCCAACAGTTGCTTTATTCTTCCATCGAAAGCAGGTGTTCAAAAGTAAAACGGTGTTACTCTCTCGGCTTCAATTGGTTTTGTTGGCACCTAAAACTATCTTGTTAACACTTCACTGAAACGAAACATTTTGAAAAGACTTCAGTTCCATTTTGGGTTTGTATCGAAAGCAGAAAGTAGACTTTCCGCAACATTGGCCGTTTTGAATTGGCCTAAAAATATGTTGTTTAAAAAATCACTTTAGGAACGAAACTTTTTGGAAAAGGAAAGGCCCAATTATGAAGTTGTATGCTGGAGTTAATGTTGAGAGTGCTTTGTAAAGGATCGTTCTATCAAATAAAGATTTCATACATTTTTCTGAATTTTATGTATTCTTTCTTCTTCAAATCTTGTGTATGAGTTCAATCTCACGCTTAGAACACGACGTTGTTCTAGTTGTTGCCTCTTTCAAAAATAAAACGATTAATTATATAATTTTTTCTTTTTCGAACCCATGAATTGCAGCTCCAGAAAAAATGTTAGAGTTTTCAGGATCAAAGATTAGGGAAACTCTTCGTATTCCTCATTTGTACAGCCATTGCGATTTATTGCCAGTAATTGATATTTTTTGGCACCCACATTATTGTGGAAATCGCAGTTAGCATAGGATAATGTACCCTTGTCGTTCCGTGCAAAATCTTCCAACATCCTTAGAAAATTATGCGAAATAACTTTTTCATCTGAACGCAATTGCGTATTCCGTGCAACATTTTCAAAAATGATAAAGTACTCATCGCCATGCACAGTTCCTGAAATAAAGAAGCTAGTATTAAGATTTTTCTGCTAAGCAAAGGAAACACCTACCAAAATGTACGTCTGTGCGATTAGACAGAATCTGACCAATACCCCTTTCGGCTGGATTGTCATAGACAAAGGCATACACGGGACTTTGGCCATGCTTGCGATGCAAATCCAAAGCCAGTTCCGTGCTGTTCTTAAAAAGAACATCGGTGAACATCCTCTGCATATCCCAATAACTATCTAGATTGAATTTCCGATCTCCCAGATACTTTTGTCGCAGCTCAGTCGAATATTCGTCCATTTGCCGAATACTTTCCATGGAATCCCGATAGAAGAACAAATAGGGAGCCCAATCAAACCAGCGATTATTGAGTTCCACTAACATTTCCTGTCCATTTTGGGGATTCTGTGCCAGCAGCAAGGCAGCATTGTAGCCACCATCTTCAGTAACATAGGACACAGCCCAAGGAATTTGTGCAAACTTGCCGCTTTCAATAATTTCTCTGGGTGTCCGGGTGAGAAAAGCATCTGTGGTGTTTGCTGGCTCCACCACCGGTCCGAAGGGAGCAAATGGCACATAGGAAAATACCAGGAAATGTCGTACAGCGCTCACTATTTCTTCGGCATTTTTGTTCTTAAGGCAAGTCTTGAGCTCTTGGGAACTGCTGACTTGGCCACAGTTTAGATGGCGACCCAATTCAAATGCTCGTCTGCGTCCACCTTGCTGTACAACCCAAGGATCCAAGGCGTTGCCACTAAATGAAAAGGCCACCTTAGCCAGCTGCTTAAAGTCCTCCTGCAGCAGTTGCAAATGCACTGAAGCACCGCCAGCCGAGTGTCCCAGTACCAAAATATTTTCCGGTTCACCACCAAAGCTGGCGATGTTCTGCTTGATCCACTGCAAAGCCAAACGCTGATCTTTTAGGCCAAAATTACCGGGTAAATCAGTGTCGCCAGAGCTCAGAAAGCCCAATGGTCCCAGGCGATAGCTTATTTTTACCAGAATAACATTACCCTCACGCATAATAAACTCATGTCCATTTTGACTGGCTCCACCGAACATGAATGCCCCACCATGTATGTGAGCCACCACAGGAAAGCTGTTCCGACTCGAGTTCTTAGGCTTGTAGACACTCACGATCAAGCAATCCTCAACACCAGCTAGTTTGTTGTCTCCCTCGATGAACTGATCCCACTGCATGCAGAGCACAGGTGGCTGACTGGCATCGAAGGGTTCCTTCCACTGGCCTTGGTAAGGCTTTGGAGCCTCAAAACGCAGTTCGCCAATGGGTGGCTCGGCATAGGGTATGGACTCGTAACTTAAATAGTGCCCATTATCACGACCAAGCAATTGACCATATGGTAATTTCACTACCAACGGATCAGCTACTATTGCAGCCAATCCCAAGCAAAGCCATATAAATGCTGATAGCAAACTTAATCTCCGCATGCTGTTCACTCCGGCAGGTACGAAAAACGACTGTGCCGAGAGCAATTGTAAATGTAGCTGATATGCCAGGGCCTGCCTTAACTACATGTCAGTGAACCCGCAAACTAATCGGTCTCAAAATCAATTGAATAATTGTAGGCAAACTTCAAGACAGAGGGCATGTTAGGTAGGAGAATTGATTAGAAAATTTTACTTCAGAGACGAACGACGGTGTAACTGACATGGTTGCTTTCGATTTGCTGGCACAGAGCGTAACTTCTATCAATATCTCTAAAGACTGTTTGTAATTAGATGTGGTGTGTGTTCAGCCCTTATGCAAAAACAAATCTGTTCTAAATGTACTGAAAACGTGTATTTTCGTTCTCAATAGTAGGGGAAGTCTGTTTTTTCTTGTTTTTAAAGCTTGTATTTTATAGATCGATTTTCTAATTTTAGAGAACTCTTCGTTCTTGCTTTTGGAACGAATGAAGACCGTTCTGGTAAATTCAGAAGCAAATATTAACCTTAATTAGGAGAGAGGTGGTGCGTGGAAAGTGCGGGAGGAATGCACGACCATACCCCCTTTTCAAAGCTGGATTTTTTTACAATTTTAAAATTTTGTAATTTTGTTTCCCGTGGACAAGTCGGCAGAGGTACCTGTGAGGACGTAATCATTTCCGACCATATCGGTCTGATCAGCATCAACGCCGAGTGGAAAGTTACAAGATAAAATCAGTTGTTCTCGTTATGAGAAAAAAGTGAACCAAAATTGATATGAAATGACACTCAATTCGACATTTTTGATGTGAAACATCTTTAATTTCGGTAGGGAAGATTTTAGTAGAATTAAAATTTGATTTTTGTTGTTGTTTTAGCGGAGTGTCTCAGGGGAGAGAGGAGAAAATGGGCGAAAAGAGGAGGAAAACGGGGGTGCAAAGAGGTGGTAAGAGGGGGAACAGTGCCTTAATAGTGACTTGGCAGTGACTAAATAGTGACTTCACAGTGACTTGACAGTGACTTGACAGTGACTTGACAGTTACTTGACAGTGACTTGACAGTTACTTGACAGTGACTTGACAGTGACTTTTCAGTGACTTAGCAGTGTCTTGACAGTAACTTAAAAACGAGAGCGTAAGTTAAAGTCGGCTCTAACCCAGTTCGATATGCCCATTACTCATGAGAAGAAATGTTTAATAGAGTTCCTGTGTTCCTGAGTGGAAAAACTATCGCAACATTTTTAAGCTCGGTTATTTTATATCCGATCTTAATGAAAAATTCAGCGATTGCAGTTATTGCGAATATAAATTTTACGTTTCAAATTTGAATCGATATCTTAAAAAATGTGGGAGTTATACAACATTTTTCTATTGTGGGGACGGGGGGACAATAGGAGTCTACATGTCAAATTTGGTTGCTCTAGCTCTTCTAGTCTCTGAGATCTTGGTGTTCATACAGACAGACGGACGGACGGAGAGACGGACAAGGCTATATCGACTCGGCTGTTGTTGCTGATCAAGAATATATATACTTTATATGGTCGGAAATGATTCCTTCTGCCTGTTACATACATTTGCACGACTTTAGTATACCCTTTTTACTCTACGAGTAACGGGTATAATGACTTGACTGACTTTACAGTGACTAAGCAGTTACTAAACAGTGACTTGATACTGACTTGACAGTGACTTGACAATGACTTGACAGTGACTTGGCAGTGTATTGACAGTGACTTGACAGTGACTTAAAAGTCCTTAAACAGCTCTTAAATTAAGCATCATGTTTCACATCAAAGCCTCGTGAGTGTTAACGACTCTCACACCCTTTTTATACCCATGCAAAGGGTATTATAATTTTGCCCAGAAGTTTGCAACGCATAGAAATATTCATTTCCGACCCTATAAACTATATATATTCTTGATCAGGGTGACGAGCTGAGTCGATTCAGCTTTGTCCGTCCGTCTGTCCGTCTGTCTGTCTGTTTCTACGCAAACTAGTCTCTCAGTTTTAAAGCTATCGAGCTGAAACTTTGCACAGAGTCTTCTTTTTACTGCACACTGCTAATATGTCGGAACCGACCGGATCGGATGACTATATCTTATAGCTGCCATAGGAACTATCGGTCGAAAAGTGGGTCTTTGTGAGAAAAACTTTTTTGTTTTTAATGTTAACGTGTCTCACTTCAGCAATTATTAATATTGTGCGCTTTTACAAAGATTTGGAAGTTTTGGTCAAAATCGGATGACTATATTCTATAGCTGTCATAGGAACTATCGGTCGAAAAGTGGGTTTTATTTAGAAAAATAGTTTGTTTTAATGCTGGCGTTCTTAAACTCTGATGTATTAAAACATTTGCAAGGGTATAAAAACTTCGGCAAAGACGAAGTTAGCTTAGCCTTCTCGTTTTTAAAAATTGTTATATCGAATTCTTCTTGATTTTAAAGTCATATAACATTTGCAATATAATTCTGAAACGTTTTCATACCAACTACAAAAAGTGATAATGTTTTAGATCGATTGATATGAAAAATAATGATATTTTTAAAACTTAATTTAAACCAGCGAATATCAAAATGAACTTTAGCTATTTTTCTTTCAGCGTAGTAAAAAATGAAGCCAGAAGCACTTAGCATTTAGACACTCCACCAACAACAAGCTCTTTAGTCCAGCGGGAAGACGTTCGCTGAGAACTTCGATGTCGTGGGTCAAAATCCCCGTCGAGCCTCCTACTCGTAAAATCCTAAGAAATTTTCTTATAGGCTGTTGCTCTGTTGATGAAAATCTTCTCTGCCACTATCCAGCGCTCAGTGGGAGACGTTTCGCAAAAGCTAGGTCAGCCATTCCTAACTAACAATTCAGCAGTCTCTGAAATACTTTGCTACTCAAGTTTGGTATCACAGAAGAGAAGCTTGACCGCTTCTACCATCGCATTCTAACCTAACCTTTATTAATGGTACCATAGCATGGGGGAACTAACCTAGAGACTCAATACGAAACGGCACTCAAGATAAAATAAAGTTAAGTGTTGTAATGTACAGTCACAACCGAAAACTTTCAACCTCTATTTGTGTCGTAAAAGTTCATATGAGGGATGTATCTTGAATGTACACAGGGGAGGAAATGAGACACCTAGGCTTTTATATCCCAATTTGTATAGGTGTTAATAACACCGACCAAAAAAAGCTAGTTGTTTTTCCTTGTCTTTAGATATGGGTTGTCTGTTGAAGAGGATTTTTTTTGACTCTCGTATGCCTTATTTGATTCAACTTTCTTAGCGGCCACTTTTCACTTTTCTCTTACTCTCTGGGAATTTTCATTCTTGCTACTGGGGGCGTGTAACACAATTTTGAATTTGCACCTCGGCGAATTTTAGCACAGTTGATATACTGGGATTTATGCCAATTTTGATGTCGGGTTTGATGATTTAATTGCTGCAACGTGATAGATGATGCCCCCAAAAGCTAGCGCAGCAGCCTACCAGAGGAAGACAGCTTATTCAGCCGATTCTCCTTGGCTCTTGGAGGGCTCTAGTTTGTTGGTTGCCAAGCAAAGGGGATGTCTGTTAAGAATACAATTTTAAATTACTTTTTATGGCTTTCATGACAGCCTACAACTTTTATATTACCTGGTTTTCAAATTTCTTCTTTGGGGTACAAGAAGAATAAATGCCGCCTGATTGGAGTTAAATCCACTTCGCCAGTGGTTGGAAACTGGTTGTAATAAAAATGTTTCCTTTAGATTTTCTGGTTAAAGTGAAAAAACCACGGTTTTCAACCTATTTTCAAGAAATATTATATAGCGCGTATAGCGTGAATTGAATCCAAGCCTTTTTAATGCTTAGCTCAATATTCTGATGCCGGATGGCAAAGAATTTTTTAGATTAAACTTCTTGATAGTGGTTAGAAAACTTTATTCTATTTTTCTAAGTTTTCCAGCACACAACTATCCTCTTCGGCAGCTCAAATAGAAAGAAGGAAGCTGTGAAGTTGGCTGTACTAGCTGACCCCCAAATCTAGAGAGTGAGATATCGGACAGCTGTCAAAATGACACTTACGCTCTCTCTAAGCTTTTTGATCTGATTACAAGCCTGGTACAATCGAAAATGTAAATACTAGAATTAGAATATACGTAAATTTGACCAATGCTTGAAACTGAACTTTTTGCCCAGTAACAGTCCCTTACAGTGTGTTGTGGGATGTAGATATTTTACTCAAAATTATAGTTGACATAGGAAATCATGGTTTTTAGACTACTTTGCGACGAACATAGTCTTAATTTCTGAGTGGAAAGCTGTCAACGCATGTGCTAGAATATTACACATATGTGTCATTGCTCTATGCTCATGGCTCGACCTCGACTATTTGAAAAGATCTGATGCCTACTTGGGAAGTAGGATCCCTACATGCGCTTTTCGCTTTGAGATGGTATATCCCGTTCCTTATTCGAATCGTCGCAGGTTCTCGCAGCAAGCCAGTCAAATATTATATCGGATAGTACATGAACTAAACGTCCTGTAAATATTTCATATACCAAAATTTGATCATTTTAAAACAATTTCTTTTTTTCTGTTTTTTATATTTATTTTGATATTTTGTTTTAAGTGCCTAAAATATAGGACCTTTTTAAAAGCACTAATCCCTTAAAATCTATTTAATTTAATATACATATAAAATAATGATTACAATTTGTATATATGGCACGACAGCGCTGCGCTTGATAACCTATACCTAAAGAGTTAATTATATGGTATGACATATAAGCACGTATTAGTTTGTGTAGACAGTATAATATGTTATGAGGTGTTTAGTTTTATATAAGTGAAATAAGTAAATGGTCCGCCCTTTCTAGAACTCCAAGACGCCTGGTAAATATTTGTCAATCAAACTCTGATAATAAGGCCACAGGGCATCAATATCGGGCACCTCCTCACTCTTGGTGTACAAATCATAACGACTGCAAGGAAAGTAATTATTGTTAAATCAACACAATCTTTTTTAGCCCATTTATGTACTCACTTGAAGATCAGCACCCATTTTTTAGTCTCCTCATCCTGTGGTGCCTCCAGGTGCTTGTAGTCGCCGCCATTGTGCCAGGGATAGAACGAATGGAAGCGTATTATGTTGCAGGCCACATCGGGCAACTTGGATTTGTTGTGCTTGAGCACACAGTACATGTACTCATCGTGACCCCAGGACATGAGCAGATTGTCTATTCCACAGTGGGGCTGATACATGCCGTACTTTGTGTTATACTTTGGATTGGTGCCGTCCGGGTTGCCCTCGAAGCTGTCATTGCGATAGACAATGCTGTCGCCCCATCTACAACCCACAGCGAAGGTGTCACCCACCACCGCCCATTGAGGCTCATCGTAAAAGGCCATAATCTTGCCCAGATCATGAATGAGGGCGGTCAGATGTATCCAATCGAGCTCGGGATATTCGGCACGTGCACGTTCAGCTGCCTGGAAAGCATGTATAATATTGGGGAGATCCAAATCGGGATCGGACTCATCGACCAGATCATTGAGTTTCTCCAAAGCCTGCCGCGCGGTCATCTTAATGGTGTTGAACTTAAGCCAGCGATCACGGCGTCCTTTATTATTTAATAAACGATGTTTTTTTAACTGTCCTAAAATATTGTGGTTATCGAAAACTTACCCTTGACATAGTCCACCGTTTGATTTAAATGCATTTGCCGATAAGTGTGTCGCACACGCTCCTTTAGAGGATCTGTGGTGTCCACGCTATAGTCACGGAATTTAGATGGGTTCTTGTCAGCAAAAGAGATCTCTGGACGCAAAAGCTCCGAAGGATCCATCAAATGAACCTGATGCTATTAAAAGAAAAAAAAACCTAAATGTTAAATTAATTCTTCAATAAATTTCACTTGCTGTTTACCTCTTGAAGGATTCTCATTTTGTAAAAGGATGATTAACTCGTCAATGTTGAAGTTGGAAAAGTTCTAGTACTGCACTCTTTGTTTAACGAACCGCTATTGAATGCTGGCCTGAGAGACCGCACGCTTTTATAGATCTCCCTCGGTTGGGAATTCAATAGAAAATCACAATCAAACCGTTGCCATGTACTACCTACTCACATCTCGCGTCTATATGTTTTCTAAATGATTTATAGCGCTTGTGTTGATTTTCAAAACAGACCCCTCTCTATGTTTCTCGCACTCTCTCTGCGACCTGCTATCAATGTTCCAAGTAAGCCTTAAGTAAGAAAATTTTTATGGGGATATCAAGGGCAGGGCCTAAAAAATTCGATTCGCTTTTTGTTTATCAAATGTCTATGCTTCCTTTATGACTGCATTAGGCTAGCGGCTTATCTTTGTGTGCATTGCGTTGCACTTGACCGATACTGATAATACTACATACATAATATATACACGTTTTGTTTGAACCTTAATATGTGGCACAAGTGCAAGGCCGCACTGATAGAGAGGCATAGCTTGATATATTTACATGTATATGAGTGAATCGGAAGACTGTTGAAGAGTTCGGATGTGGGCGAAACTCTTTCCTTTGGAAAACATCCATCTAAAAACTTTAGAGCATTTTTCCCTAAGTGTAGTAGGATTAGCTCTATCTCTCTTTATTCCAGGTGTACCGCAATTAACAATATTTATTGTACATATTTAAAATTAATTTCAGGTATTGATAAAATTAATTGCGATAGACAATGCCGTCACCCCATTCACATCCTATAGCGAAAGTGTCACCTGTCTGCCCTTGAAATATTCTAGAAGTCATCATTGATGATGTAAATGTAAATGTAAAATTGGCTATACAGCCCCTCAAAGGGGCCAAGCCAAGCTTCTCACAATCTCTTGGCGTGTGTGCTTTAAATTTTTCGCACAAGAGAAAGGGACCTACAGTTGAACACCGAATCCGAGCGGCAAAGCTTGAGAATTTGCTTTTTCATGGCTAATTACTTCACAGCTAGCGCCAATAGCTGGTGAAGGTGACCGGATGTGTAAAAGCTAATTTCTAACGAAAGAAAAAACCACGACCTCCCGCCCATCAGTCCAGCACACTAACCGCTAGGCCACATGCGGCCACATCATTGATGATGACTCTCCGTTTAAGCAAGGATTGCCTCAGAAAGCTTATCAATGCTCGCCAGTGTTTGCCGTTTAATATTTCGATACATTTTGTTGTATTCAAATGTGGCGTTTCCCAATGTCGTTATTCTCGAAGTATTGCACAAACTCCCAGGGAAATGGGTTAGATTCTCCTGCTCGCCAATGTTCCTAAGAGGACAGATTGTGTTTGTGCTAGTGCTAAACAGGTGGCCACTTAAAGTTAGCAGGGGGGCTAGGGAAGGGGGAGACACGGCAAGGGGGAGACACGGACCACACCACACCACCACCCTTAACGACCCATACACCCCCTCTTTCTAAGCTGTGATTGATTTTTAGATGTTTTGAAATGTGTTTTTTACTTACTTCGAACTCAGGACCTCTGGGACTTAACACGGGATGGCTTCTTAGAGCACACGATTTTTAAGCGCTCGCGAACGTTAGCAACCAAATCATAGTACAGAATGTAAGCTTAGCCGCTCAGCGAGCAATAAGGGCCGTCACACTATGGTCCCAAATCGCAAAAAGCTGGCCAAAAGTCGAAAAAAATTTTTTATGTACTTTTAATGATTGGAATAGTTGTAGTGATACATCTAGCTTGTATTCTGACTGTTAATAAGGAGGAATTGTCCCCACCTGGCTCAGGCATGAACTCCGTTCGTGAGCGTCGATCGAGCCTCATCGTTTACTCGTCATGCATCGAAAACAACATAACGTTTGGAAGCGTACAGAACCGCGAAAAATTAACCGATTTGGATTCTGAAAAATGGATTCTACTCTAGGAAGTAAGTACAATTTAAATGTATTGCTCAAAGTTATTATTAACAATGCATAAAATAGTGAATCGTTAATAAAAGCAGACGTTTTTTTTTTGTTCACATTCTGAAAAGTCGTGTTAGAAAAAGCCATAAGTCAAAACTCCCATCAGATCCCACTCTCAAACAAATACGAAATTGTTGTTTAGACAATTCTTTAAAACATATCCAAAAATTAGCTGCAGATAGCTGCATATTTAGTCTCGGTGATGATTTTTGTGCCACATTTGTCGATACATAATATATATATACACTGCTCGACAGCACTCTCCCCCAATTCACCAAACCAACTTTTTCTAAAGTATGTTTGCCGCTGAGCAGGAAAATCGATATGAAAAAAAATCTGTCAAATAGTTATCGATATATTATCGATAAACGTGTTTTTCGACGTTACAGCCAAATCAAATACGTTTTCGAAGAAATTGTACGCCATATTGATTACGCCCTTTTGTTTTCTAAATTTTGACATTGGATTCGTGATCAGCCCCCCCAAAAACCCGAAGTACAGCCTTTCTGATAAATAAAATTTATTTTAAATAATAAATTCTACAATGTCGCTATGATTGGGAAAAGATCCCCCACAGCAGAGCCAACGCCATTCACAGCTACACTGATTGTTCTAAGCTCGAAGAAAAAGTAGAAGCAGGCATATTCTCTCCCAACCTAAATTTTAACTTGTCGTTTTGCCTTCCTGACCACTGCAGTGTGTACCAAGCGGAAGTGGTAGCCATCCAGGAAGCTGCCACCTACCTTAGCACACTTACGGTCAATAAAGGCAACGTATTTATATGTATACTCAGACAGTCAAGCTGCCTTCAAAGCACTTGACTCACACATAAACAATGGAAAAACACCTACTAACTGCCGCTTATCTCTTAACGAGATCGAACGGCATTTCAGTACACACCTAATATGGGTGCCTGGACACCGTAACATAGAAGGAAATGAGTCTGCTGACAAACTGGCCGGAATAGGGACCACCATCGAGCGCAGCACGTCTAGGCGTCACATACCATGACTTCTGCAGAAGTTGCAGATATGAAGAAGAGGAGGAAACGGTACATTACCTTCTCCGCCACTGCCGCGCTCTGAGTAGAAGGAGACTCAGGACACTTGGTCAACCACTCCTACTGAACCTCTCGGAGATATCCGAGCTAGAGATCCCAGCTCTACTAAAATTTATTCAGTCCACACAAGGGTTCAGTAAAGAGGACTCTCCTCAGTCTTAATAAGGGTTAACAGGGAACAAACATGGCATCGCAATGGGCCCAAAGTGGCCTTAGTGGGAGAGCGACTTGTCGCCCTCAGCCATTGCAACCTAACCTTACCTAACCTACTTAACCCTCTAGTGCCCAAGAACGAATCTTGACGTCCTGCATTCATTGAAAATGAAATTTTAATATGTAAAAATTGATTTTTATCACAATTTAGTAGACCCGCGCGCTTCGCTGCTCACTAAATGAATTTAATGTTTAATTTGACTATCATGAAATGTTTTTTTGACTTATTTTTAAGTTTGGGGAACCTATTCATAATGTTGCGGAGATAGCCCCTTAGGCACACATTTTATCTACAAATTTTTAGTAAATCAGAAAAAAATATTGGTCACTAGAGGGTTAAGCATAGCTCAGAAACATTTATTCTGCGAATGTAAGATTTTTACTAGATTTATTAATTATTTATTCTAAAGAACATGCATAGTGGGCCCGTTCCGAATTCCAAAGTTTTCGAAAACTAAAAACGAACCGTAGAACTTTTTGGGCAGGCTCTAGGTCATTTAATTTATGATTTTGTCCATAACTTTTCTATAACAAGACACGCACAACACCACAAAGGAGGCTGGTTGACAGTACGAATGAACATTTTACTTTTTGCTGTTCCCAATTTAGCTTATTACCATTAGAGCTTGAGGCAAATAGAGGAAAGCTAACTTCGGCTCGACCGAAGTTTATATACCCTTGGAGCATGATATATTTCTGCCAGTTTTTTATATGGTATGATATATTCATCCGATTTTGATCAAACTCTCCAAAATTGTGTTGAGACAGTTAATATTTATAAGTGAAACGCTACCATTGAAAACAAAAAAGTTTTTCTCACTAAAACTATTTTTTCGACCGATCATTCCTATGGCAGCTATATGCTATAGTCATCCGATTTGGATCAGACTTAACACAATTGTGTGTTAGCATATCAAATTGATCAGTAACGAGTTTGGGAGCGATAGCATTGAAAACAAAAAAGTTTTTCATACTAAAACTTTTTTTCAGATCTATTTTTGTATGGCAGCTATACTATATAGTTGCCCGATTTGCATAAAACTTGCTGAAATTATGTGAAAGCATAAAAAACTTATAAATACGTGGTTTAATAGCGATAGCATTGGAAACAAAAAAGTTTTTCTCACTAGAACTACTTTTTCAACCGATCGTTCCTATGGCAGCTATATGCTATAGTCATCCGATCCGGCCGGTTCCGACAAATGTGCAGCGTATTTATACCAAAAGACTTCGTGCAAAGTTTGGTTGAGATAGCTTTAAAACTGACGGAGGAGATAGCATAGAAACAGACGGACAGACGGACGGACGGACGGACAGACGGACATGGCTATATCAACTCAGCTCGTCATGCTGATCAAGAATATATATACTTTATGTGGTCGGAGATGCTTCCTTCTGTGCGTTACAAACATCTGGACAATTTTAATATACCCTCTCCAAGGGTATAAAATTTTCGTAGTAGTTCCTATGGCAGCTATAAGATAGTCATCCGATCCGGTCGGTTCCGACGTATTAGCAGTGTGCAGTAAAGAAGACTCTGTGCAAAGTTTCAGCTCGATAAGCTATAAAACTGAGAGACTAGTTTGCGTAGAAACAGACAGACGGACAGACAGACAGACGGACAGACGGACGGACAAAGCTCAATCGACTCAGCTCGTCACCCTGATCAAGAATATATATATAGTTTATAGGGTCGAAATGAATATTTCTATGCATTTATAACTTTAAGACTTAAAAATTTAAATACCCTTTGCAAGTTTTATAATAAATGACCCATTTCAACTGAAATATTTTTGTAGTGTAGTTTGGAATGGTGATCTCAAAAAATCAATTTCAAATATTTTTGTCATGGCTCCGTTTTTGAGCCAAAAATAAAAAAAAATCAACAAAATAATTTTATTTTTTCTATTAAAGAATGAAAATTTCTCACTTTTTCAAACAAACGAAGGCTAAGCTAACTTTGTCTCTGCTGAAGTTTTTATACCCTTGCAAATGTTTTGATACATCAAAGTTTAAAGAACGCCCGCATTAATACAAACTATTTTTCTAACTAAAACCCACTTTTCGACCGATAGTTCTATGACAGCTATGGAATATAGTAATCCGATTTTTACCAAAACTGTTAAATCTTTGTAAAAGCGCATAATATTAATAATTGCTGAAGTGAGACACGTTAACATAAAAACAAAAAAGTTTTCTCACGAAGACCCACTTTTTAAAAATTTATATTAATATATTTTTTTTATTTATAAAATAATTTTGAAATATTTTTATCGAAATCGGACAATATTCAAACTACTAAGTCGATTTAAAAACAATGTTTTACGAGATTACTGGCAGTTCAATGACCTTTCGATTCATATCTAGCTTGACTCTATCTGACAGTTAAGAAGTGAGATGGCCTAAATCGTAAGAGCACCTACCCAAAAATGAAAAAAAATCATATTTCAAAAACGGAGCCATGAAAAATTTTTTGAAATCGATTTTTGAGATCATCATTCCAATCTACACTAAAAAAAATTCAGTAGAAATGGGTCTTTTTGGCTGTAAACTAGTGTTATTGTTAATTTCTGTTTGTACATTGCATAGTAGTCTTAAGTTAGGATCTCTCTAAGGATCTGTCTATCTCTTTCCCTTATTTCCCCTTTGAAATATATCCGAAAAAGATCCTCGAAAACATGGAAACGTAAACTTTCTCCATAGCTCAAGTATTAACCTTGAACAGCCCTCAGGAAAGCAAATACAAATCGTTCTAAATTCGAATGACCTTGCGAGTTCTAAAAAGGCAAAAACCTATGCCAAGCTAATCTACTAGGCACACCGTCATCAAAACAAGAATTAATGTGCTATTACGGGGGGGATTGCCTAGAGAAAAGTTATCAGTACATGACGTCGATTCGATTGGAGGCGCACCCTGATTGTCAGAACAAGCTGTAACTTAGATTATACAACTGGGTGCCAGGTTTGGACTTCTGCTTGGCATGTGACGGGGTCTTGTTCTTGTTACACTGAGGCGTAGAATCATCTTTGTCATCAACATCTCGGTTCAATTGACTGCGATCGAGCATTGCGGGGTGTCATAAATCTTATCAATTGCTAGATGTGCGCTTCATCTAATGCTCAGGAGAATCTCGTACTGAGCCGTTGAAAGTTCATGGAAAGAGTCATCATATTTGCTGTTATTGGCGTCAATTTATAGAATACATGCCCATCGGAAGCTGCGCAATTTATACATATCTCTAAACAATTTTCCAATGAACTTTCTACTTTTTCCACTATCAAACTATCAAAATAGTATTGTATAATACTTGACCCATCTTTGTCCATATCAATGAATTAAAAGCTTTAAATGAACTAAATCACTTTAATGGACATGACCTCTGCTTATTAAATAAACATAAATCAAGTCTATATTTAGTCCAGAGATCAAAAGGACCACCCAAATTCCAGTTCCGCAAGAAATCTCACAAACAACGATGATCAATCGGTTTGACTGGAAATATTAATAAGACCTGATACTCTTAAGAGTACAGTAAGCACTGGTATACGACTTACTCCACCCAGTTTTTGGCTGTAGTTAATTGTTTTGGTGCTCTATAGCCGGACTCCACTGTTTCAATAAATCATACTCGTGTGTTTGACTTTCGCCAGACGAACTCTTCGAAATTGTATTTTTATTTTGTGAATTTTCGCTGATAGATTTGTGCACATGCTTGCAATAATTCATTAGACTCGTCTGACAGCCGGGGTCAATTAGGTCAAGCAAGTCTGGACCAAAACTGTGACTGATAGTTAAATACGCTGGACTCGAACTTTAAGCAGATGTTAGATGTGCGGTGTCCATTGGATGTACGTATTAAATTTGCGTTAATTAACGAAAAGTTAAGTAAATTTCATCATTAAAATACAAAGTCTTACAAGGTCTATACAATATTCTTTATCATTTTGAATCATTTTAGACATACATAAGTTAATTAGTTGCAATATACAAACTTAGTTTATAACGAGAGCGTAAGTTAAAGTCGGCCATGCTCGACTTCTATAACCCTTTACTCAGGGAAAATAAGTTAAATAGCCTTTCAATCAACATTTTTTTAGCTCGGGTATTTAAAACGAGAAGGCCAAGCCAACTTCGTCTGTGCCGAAGTTTTTATACCCTTGCAAATGTTTTAATATATTAGAGTTTCAGAACGCCAGCATTAAAATCAACAATTTTTCTAAATAAAACCCATTTTCCGACCGATGGTTCCTATGGCAGCTATAAGATATAGTCATCCGATTTTGACCAAAACTTGCAAATCTGTGTGAAAGCATCTAATATTAATAATCGCTGAGTTGGGAGACGTTAACATTAAAAACAAAAAAGTTTTTCTCACTAAAACCTCCTTTTCGACCGATAGTTCCTATGGCAGCTATAAGATATAGTCATTCGATCTGGTCGGTTCCGACATATTAGCAGTGTGCAGTAAAAAGAAGACTCTGTGCAAAGTTTCAGCTCGATAGCTTTAAAACTGAGAAACTAGTTCGCGTAGAAACTGACAGACAGACGGACAAGCAGACGGACGGACAAAGCTAAATCGACTCAGCTCGTCGTCCTGATCAAGAATATAGTTCTAGGGGCGGTGGGTAAAAATGAAATGAAAATGGATATTTTAATGAAATATTGGGAATAAGGTCAGAAAAGCACCATTTTTATAAAAAAAGAGCCAAAAATTTTTTGGTACTTTTTCATGTTATATTTTCAAAATATCTCTTTGACAATAACGTATAATATAACAATCTTCTCATTTCTTAAGTATTCTTAAACTGAAAAATTAAAATTAAAAATTTCACATAATAATTTACTTCTTAGCATCATAAAAACAAAACCGTCAATATTCAATATACTGGGTGACACGTCTATTTAACACATATACAATTCTTCAATAAAAAATTCATCACAACACAAAATTAACACAAGCAATTTCAACACATGCGTTTTCAACACAATACAATTTCAGCATAAATCAATTTTATCACATTCAAATTAAACACATGTCAATACAACACGTCAAAAAAAAAGAACGATTCAGTTCAATCTTAACATTCGTCAATTGAGTAATGGATCAAATTCAACACTACACATTTTTAACAAAATTATTTATAACAATTGAAACATTAAAATATCTCTGCTCTACAAGTCGGCCATTTGTTTATTTGTATTTAACGGGTCGAAATCAGTTTAGTCTCAGATGTCGATGTGACACGCCACGGACCCACAACAGCGTTAAAGGCTAGCACAACGCTTTCAATGGAAAAATTCAGGTCTATCATGCAACAATTGAAAAATTCATTGAGACGCTCAAAAAGGAACAAACATTAGTAAATGCATTTCTAAACCAGCATTCAGTGGACCTTGTGCAAAAAAAATCAAAAGAAATATCACTACGATGAAAGGCTGAAAAATATTGTGTGTAGTTTTAAGCCCAATTCTGATTTAATCAATAACTTAAAATGCATTGCAAAAAAGGTTAAAAACTAAAATGTAATTATATAGTATACACAGATGCATTTGTCTTGTGATTTTGTTGATTTTTAAGATTACATAGGAAAGATTGCGCTGCAAACAAAAATTTTTTTTGCAAAATCGCGCGATTTTGAAAAAAAAATTTTGCCTGCGGCGCGCGCTTTACTTCACTTAGAAAAATGCAGTGGCATACATTAATTTTGCACAGCAACAGTGTGAAGCCTTACGTAAAAAAACTCAAGTCTTTTATTCATCAATGGAAACATTCATTGAGTCGGTCAAAATGGAACAAACATTGGTAGAAAATAAAAAAGTGTTATGTGCAGAATCAAGCCCAATTGCTATATTATCAATTACTTAACATGCGTTGCAAAGAATGCTAAAATATACTACACTACCTTTAGCCAAGAAACCCAATTTCTACTACACCCATTTTATATTTCAATAGATTTTCGAGCTCAGCATTCCAAACTATACTAAAAAACAATTTTAGTAGAAATGGGTCATTTAATTAATTTATTTTTTAAACAAGCGATATTAAAAATGCTGGGCCACATAAGCAAATATAGCGTTCACATTGATAAAACCACAAAATTTAAGAACTAAATCGTACACTCTTATCGTCATCCTATACTTTACCCGTAGTTTTTCTGATTTTTAGATAGATGGGGATTAAATTTGAAATTTCATGATAAAATTACGTGTCAAGGAATTAAGGGTCCACGATAAAAATTCACGGATTGTAGTACACACTTTCACTTTTATTCTTGCAAATAGCTTACAATTTTATTTTACATCAATGAATTCCCGTCTTAGAGGTCATAGGATCACTGTAATTCAGTTTCTTCGTGCTTAAGTTATTGTGTGTTGAATTGACGAATGATTAAATTAGCTTTGGCCAAAGACACTTCATTTATAGATACCGCATCTCATACAAACTTTTTTGTGGGATCCAATGTCAGCTCCCAAGAAAAATCGTTCTTTGCGTCACATGTGTCATCTATAATATCTATAAACTTTTGCTCTCAGTCGTATAGCTAATTTAGAAAACGTATAGCTAAATTTCAATATATGTTTCCTTGTACAGGCAGCGAGAAGCACAAATTAGCATCCAATGTCAGTTCCCAAAAACAATCGTTCTTTGTTTCACATGCGTCATCTATAATATCAATAAATCTTTGCTTTGGCTAAAATTGTTTGTGGTAAACTTGTATTGTGTTACAATTGCAGTGTGTTGAAATTCCTAGTGTTGAATTTGTGTTATGTTGAACTGACGCGTGTTGAATTGACTAGTGTTGATATTGTTTTGTGTTAAAAAAAAAAAAAAAAAAAAAAAAATAAATAAAAAAAAAAAAAAAATAAAAAAAAAAAAAAAAAATAAAAAAAAAAAATAATATAAAATATTATTAAAATAATTAACCTTTTATTACATCCAAAAATAAATATTTTTTTTAAAATATAATAAAAAAAAAAAATAAAAATAAATTTTTAATATATCTAAAAATAATTAATATTTAAACTTGAAAATAAAATTAATTTTTTATTTTAAATGGATTTCTCCATACACTGGCTATCCATATATGGTTGGGCTTCAAGACCAACAAAAACGTTGCCATCGGGGAACAAATAAGAATTTAAGTCGGTAACATTAAACCCTGTAGTTTTTTTTTTGTCGGGTGCTGCCAAAAGCAAAGCATCCGTGACCCGTTTGGCACAGTACCCCAGTACGCTCATACAATTTAAGTCAACCATTCGGCAGTTTGCTAAGGGGTAATCATCAGACTGGCCGATCAGCACAGCAACGCCAGACGTTCGCACACAAATTATCAGCCAGCCGCCAGGCGGTTTACATCGGCCAGGCCATTTACCACTTACCACCTGGCATTCAGCTAACAAAGTGGACAGGCCGATCGGCAAAACTACCAAACGTTAAACATAATATGCCAACCATCCGCCAGGCAATTTCGGAACAGCCAAGGCCAGCACATTTTCGGATACCATCCGGCATTCGGCTAACGGTAAACATCGGACCGACCGATCCGCTCAGCAATATCAGAACTTATACTTGAAATGTCAGCTATCCGCCAAGCGATTTGGGACAACCATCGGAATGGCCATTTCGGTTAACCGCCCGGCAAGCCTGTTAAGGATAACTATCCGCCATACCGATGCGTACAGCAATACCAAAGTGTACACAGAAAATGTGAGACCACGGTTGTAAAAAAGTTTTAAGGAAAGAAAAACTTTTTATTAGACGTTCCTAGGCGGGATCGAACCCTCGACCTCCGCACTAAAGGCAAACACACTACCTTGCACCACAAATGGCTACATTTTTAAACCCTTGCAAGATTATTATAATTTTTTCCATAAGTTGGCAACGCATAGAAATATTCATTTCCGATCCTATATTGATGGGAATAACAGAAGCAAATATAAAAGGTTTGTTAAAAAGACCAACTTTTTAAATTTTGGTTGTTTTTTTACACTTTTTTTGTTGGTTCACCTTTTTCTCAACAAATGTACCTAGGATGGCATGATCAGCCACGTTGTACTTATTGTTTCTTTTGACAGATATCATTGTTCAAAATTTTTTCTTAAGTTTGAGAATGAATTGATGAAGAAGCATTTGTATATGGTTATGACGCAAGACTGAAGCACCTCCCCCAAGTCAAGCTGCCAGATTCTAGTAGGGTCAATAAGGAATATTTCGTTGAGGATGTGTGCATTTTGAGTTAAGCATTCGGCACATTGCGGTTTTTATCCGCCGACATTCGTCTACCCGACTATGTATACTCTAAATCAGCGGACGCGTCAGTCAGTCGACACGAAGTATAATTTTTTTTAGTGTGAATGCACAATCATTATGTTTCCTGATTAAAGCTAAATGAAAAGATGTGCGTTTGTATGCACATCTGACTTAAGTTAAGAAATTTTTAAATGAGAACTTTATAAAATATGTCAAATATATATAGCACATTTAGTTCGACTTTTGATCTAAGCAACAGTAGCACTGAGCTAAAGCATTCGACTGAGAAGCGTACGATCCCAAGTTCAAATCCCAGTAAAGGTATGTTTATAAAAAAAAAAAAATTCAAAGTTCTTTCAACACATTCTAAAAATGTGTTGTGATGTTCGGTGGTTGGTGGTAATGTATAGAAACATAGGTGTATACAATATATAAAAAGTGAAAAAACGAAATATATGTTTTTTTTTGGTCTTTTGGGTGATAAAACCGCCTGGTTTATGTTAGTCAATACCGCCCGCCATAAGGCTTCCCCAAACAGCTTTCCGCTCGGTTGGACACTTTTGTCTCACCGCTGGCGGCGGTGTCCGATTTCCATACATCCCATATAAAATCTGGTATGAGGCTGGTATGGGGGCCGGCAGCCGGAGCCAGAATCCGGTTGACATTCTCCAGCGCGGGACCTCCCAAATACAGGGAAGCGACCAAGGGCCATATTCTTTGAAAAAGGGTGGGTTACAAAATTATTGAGAATTATTTTTAACGTAGATTTTAGGCTCATATAAAGGAAAGGTAAGCGAATACGTTCTGATTGAAACTCCGTAATAAAACATTAATAATAATTTTCCAGAATTTTTTTTAAAAAGAAGAAATAACTTTTAATTTCAGGTTTATTCATTAAATTGACTATTTCTTTTGGCTTAATATTGTTGACTTCTAGGGTCTGATCTAAGAAAAATAATTGGAGAGCATCCCTCTGCTCAAGCATTCGCCCAATAACTTTTTCTAAGGACAGCTATCTTGTCATTGCTACTCCCAAAATTTTGTGTGGTTTTACTTTGCAGTATTCTGGGAAATAGCGTGCCACTAACACAAGGGCTTTTCGGTTTGCCACATCAGTTGTTTCGTCGACAATTAGGGAAAGCTTCGAGATTTTAAATTCAGTTTCAATGCGTTTTCCTTGGACATTTGCGTTGCATTGGTTCGCCCACATTTGATGTCCATAGCAACTTTCGAGTCAGGACAGCACACCCGCAACAAATTTGGCAAAAAGTCCTTGAATACAAATGGAAGGTTCCCCATTCTGAACCTGCTAGTTGTGTGAAGTTTTTCTATTTTTACTTGGTTTTCCTTTGTCTTTATATTCCTGATATGCACACCTAGCCTGTCGTGTCTTTGGAGGCCGGTTAGATGGTTAAGTAAGCACTTGTCACAAGCGGCGCAAAATGCACGTCCATCATTATTTCGTAGCCAGCGAAAATGATCAAGCCACTCCGACCGAAATTTGCAGTGGGCGGATACAGCAACTCTAAGACAAAAAAGGCAAAGGCTCTTTTTCCAAACTCACTTTTTGTTTTCCACCTGAGAACTAGTGTTTGTGGTCTCAGCGTCTGCGAAAGAAATCTCATTGCAAGTTTCTCTTTTTTTCGTAAGAAACCTAAATGTATAATGAACTTATAAAGCATATGTTGTGCTGGTGCTTAAACTCTTTTTACTTACTTGACCATTTTTTCACAAATTAGCTAAATGCTTGATCTCATTACTCTCTCTCTCTCAAAACCATGCGTGAAATACAGTATTCCTAGTATTAGCGATGGGCATAGGTTCCGACTATTTACAGAGTTGCATGCCGTGTTTTCGATAGTTTTCAGAGTTGACAGGGAAAAATATCCAGATCTACATTAGGTGCTGAATAATGTTCCAACTTTTTCGCTTAAGCCAATTATAAGCAAAAAGAGCCAAAAAGAGCCAAATCCAATAAAAAAGTGCCAGTGCACCAAGAGGAAAAAAAACACCAGTTTTGGTGCAAAAACACCAAGTGTGGCAACCGTGGTTATAAATGCAAAATTAAAAACTGTGGGAGTTATTAAACATTTTTTTTATTGTGGTGCGGGAGTTTAAATTTGGTTGCTCTAGCTCTTCTAGCCTCTAAGATCTAGGTGTTGATACAGACGGACGGACGGAAGGGTGGAGGAACTGGGCTATTTTTCCAAACTTCATGAAGTTTGCAACACATGCATTACTTCGTAGGAAAGAACTGTTGTGGAGTAAGACCCGATTAAGTCGATGGTGGGTACAAAGCCCGTCGCTCGAACCCTATTTACCGTATAAGAATGGTTCGCCGCTCGCGTTAGCCGGCCAACAACTTTACTTCAGCGGCGCAGTAACAGCAATTCTCTGTGCTGAGGGCTTTATACATGTTTCTTTTTACTAATTTTTTAGTTCCCACAAAATCCTCCTCGATCCACTTAGCACTTGAATAGTATTAATAGCATTTGCTCCTTAACTCAAATCCTCACAATAGTTAGATATTTTTTGATTCGGGTTCTTTATTGATTTATTTATAATAATAAATTTATTAAACACTAGAAATACTTTAAGAAGGTAATTTGCCTGTAGCGAGCATTTAAAATCACAATATGCAATAACAAATAAATACATAGGGGACGGAACTTAATAGAGGACCATTAATAGATACAGAGGTAGCATAAACTTAGTACAAACACGCAAACATACATTACTCAATTCAGTAAAACAAAATCTATACAGCTGGCATGAGCCTCATTAATTGTGAACGAACATTTCTAGCTGGCAAAGTCTGTATATGTACAAGCGTATGTTCACACCGAGAAACACATGTGGGCTGGGTAATTCAATACTAGTATAAAAGCCATTCTATTTCGGTTGAATAGTGGGCACTCATATTTAAGCAGTAATTAAAACTAAAACTTTAGCGCCTTATAATGCATTCAGCCTTCCTTGAGCACCTCCAATTAAATGCCACTAAACACGTACGCAAGGCCAAGGCTGCTGAGTAGGGCAAGCCAGGAGTAGTCAGTCCTTTTGCCAGCTATATTTGCTGGCTTCACTAAAGGAATTGCACCCATGTGGCCGGGTATAGTTTCTGGCTTGCGTGCGTAGATGATGCGATCATTTAAAGGTTGAATGGGACGGAAGTTGTTGTTTAAGTGCTCATCGTTGGCGGTAAGTTGACGGAAACTATTTAGCTGAAAACGAAAACAATATGTAAAAATTTGTTAATTGATTATTTAGTTGTGATATTTTAAGGTATTTTATTTTAAATTTCAGAAAGATCGGCGGCAACGGCGACAAGAAAAACTGAAAATACTGATTGAGGGTCACAGCAAGGAATTCGATACTCTATAGCTATGGCTATTGTGGCCTCTAGCAGTCGGCCAAATTATTAAGGGAGGATTCACCATGTGCAAAAATTTTTCTAGCTTGGATCTTTAAGAATATCACCCTAAAAGGATTTTTGAAATTCGAAATACTTTAGAACGTAAAGTCACAAAATTTTTTCGAATGTCAGACCAGAATGACATCTATACTAATTACAACCCCGTTTTACCTTTTCATTTCAGACAACCTGGAGACGAGAAATCATGGCCGCCAGCACTATACCTTTTTTAGAACACAATAAAAATCGAGAAGGCCAAGCTAACTTCGTCTTTGCCGAAGTTTTTATACCCTTGCAAATGTTTTAGTATGTCAAAGTTTAAGGACGCCAGCATTAAAACAAACAATTTGTCGAAATAGAACCCATTTTCCGACCGATAGCTCCTATGGAAGCTATAAGATATAGTCATCCGATTTTGACCAAAACTTCCAAATCTGTGAGAAAGCACATAATATTAATAATCACTGAGTTGGGGAGACGTTAACATTAAAAACAAAAAAGTTTTTCTCACAAAGACCCACTTTCAGCTATTTAAGAGTATAAGATCTAGTCATCCGATCCGATCGGTTCCGACATATTAGCAGTGTGCTGTAAAAAGAAGACTCTTTGCAAAGTTTCAGCTTGATAGCTTTAAAACTGAGAAACTAGTTTGCGTAGAAGACGGACGGACAAAGCTCAATCGACTCAGCTCGTCGCCCTGATCAAGAATATATATAGTTTATAGGGTCGGAAATGAATATTTTTATGCGTTGCAAATTTCTGGGCAAAATTGTAATACTCTTTGCAAGGGTATAAAAAGACTTGGCAAAACTCTTTGCGTAATCAATTAAGATTTTTTTAAGAAATGTCCACAAAACAGCCTCGACCTGGAGAATCCCCCTTTAATTAAATTATTGAGTCACACTTTACATTGTATTCAAATTTAATTTTTTTTCCCGCTTGATTTCCAAATTAATTAGAGTAACCAACACAAATAATCGCACTCGTTGCATTTCTTGCTACTTAGTTTTGTTTTTTGCAGTAAGATGTCAGAAATCCTTTGTCAAATGATCTTTAAATTAAATATTGCTTGGCAACTTGCAAGCGCACAAAAAGCAATTAACGGTGCAATTGACGCTGATTAAAAATTGTTGCAACAATTCACTGCGTGTGAATGGCGTTTGTCCTTTGCTACGTCCCGAATATTACTCAATCCTTTGCATTCAAGAAAAAATCTGCTTGAAGGAATTTTGAATAAGACTCAAATCGAGGTGCAAGTTACCTAAGAAAATTTCAAGACGATTTGCGCTTATCTAGAATATATATAATTAATTTGGTCGGAAATTAATTTTATTGAGCGTTGCAGACTTTTGGACTTATGTCTGTAGTAGTCATAAATTAACTGGGGTGGAATGCATCTTAAGACAGCAGAAAGAGTCTAAATTGGACTCATAAAGTCTGAAAATTCTAGTTTTATGGCAAATTTTCTCAAAATAAATCATCCCCTCTTAGCTAGTGTAGTTGTCGAGTTTTTATTGGAATAACATTGGAATAAAGACCAATAAATGGGTCATTCTTTTATAAACCGAACAGTAAAAAAAATCCGAAAGTTGATCCCGACATGCCCACCAAAATGTAATTTGCTGTTTTGAACAACATTTTTTTGTTAATTTTATAAACAATTTCAAAAATTGACAAAAACGAGAAAATGGAAAAAAGGGTTTTTAAAAACGGAATTTCTCAGGTTTGGTTTATCGGACAGCTTTCAAGTTGATATGGGTGAAAAGTACTTTACTGTATCTACTCAAATTATAATTTTATAGATTTTTAAATTATTTAATAATATTAAGTAATTGTTGCTAAAAATTATTTATAATTTTTTCTAAGTGTTAACCACCATGATATAGCTTCTAAGGCAGCTATATGATATAGACGTCCGATCTGCGTGATGTTGACATTTTTGAAAAGCTTGATGTATACAAAGCCCACGTGCCAAGTTTCAGCTACATAGATTTGAAACTGACTGCGTGGCAAGGCATTCTATGTTGTGCAAAACCGCAACGGCTCAGAAATTCGTGCTTGATTTCAGTATTTTCGGCTTGGATCCAAGAATATTCCGTCATACCGTACTTTTGATATCAAAACTGCTTTATAATATAGCACGATCGGCTTGGATTTTTCTCTAAGTGTGTACTTCACAGGGTCAGGGCTGCTTCCCTCTGGCACAAATTTGATATACTTTGTGTACCAGTAGGGGATAATGGGGGGTTCTGAGCCGCTGGGGGTTGTGAGCCACTCGAATATTGGCCACAAAAAAAAAATTTAAACTTTTTGTTTATGTCATGTGTCTCCCTTCTTATTAGCTAACTTTTGGCAAGCAACCTATCAGTCTACACCTTCTTTAAGTTCGTGAACCAGAACTCGACTTTTTTTCCTTTAAAAAAAAAAGTTTTTTTTTCATTTTTGGCTTGTGAATATTATACAAAATTTTTTTCGTAATGACAAAAGTAAGTATGAGGAAATATCTTTGGTCAATTGCCTTTTTGATAGAAATATTTTTTTATTGTAACAATTTCTTTTTGGTTGTGTGACGTCACCAAAAAAAAGTGAGATATGGGGGGGTTGTGAGCCACTTTGAAAAAAGTCGATTTTGACTTTCAAAGAGAATATTGCAATTATACGCAATAAAACAGAAGAAAAACTCTCCAAAGAAGTAAAAAAACATTAAAAAAGGCAAAACAGCCACAAGCAAAAAGTGCTCGTATATAAAAGAAAACAAGCCTGATGCCGTCAATCAATTTTCACTCTTCATTGATATTTCTTAGTTCAGAATATGAGCAAAATTGTTCATTTTTCATTTAATAAAGAATAATGGCTTAAAAACACGAATTTTGAACTTTTAGATGAGTTGGCTCCAGCTTACCTGCTCCTCGGCTATGTCTATTGGCGTCAAAAAATCAATCCAAGTTACCTCCTCGCTACAGGGCGGAGTGGTCAGTGAACCAATGTAGCTATAATAATTTACCAGATCGATTGACAGAAACGATCTTAAGGACAGCGGCTTTGTGTAATTTACAGATTTATCCTTTCTATCGATCATTGACAGTAAATGGCAAAATTCATCATAGTTGGGATTGTGTGAGCGTATCTAGAAGATAAGCATAACATTTATAGATAAATTGTCCATTTTCGCATTCCAAACTCACATTAAAAAATAAGGCCAAAACGGCAATTCCATGATCCTTCCCCAGGGCACTGGCAAAATCTTCGTATTCCAGATTACGCATTACCACATGCAATTCAGCGGGAAAAGCCTTATTATTGATCAAGTCCTCACTGCCCACAGTGCTATTTTCACCCCAATGGAAGTGAAACTGTTCAAATTGATAGCCAACCGGCGACAGTTCAGCTAGAGGACCGCCACGTATACGAGGCACTTTACCCTGGTCGAAGCTCATCTTTACCAGTACCGTGTGGCCATTGTTGTTCAGCTGTATATCTTTGGGGGTCTCATCAAAATTGATATACTCTAGGGGCGGATAATCTTTCAACACCACCTCGGCCTCTTCAATATTGATGGGACTCTGATGTTTGCCACTGCAACGCTTGTAATTATCACTCCAATGATCGGGTCCATGCATTGAATGCCCATAGCCAAAGTCTTGGGTCTCCACTACGGAAACTGCGTAAAGGGAGAGAAGATTGATGGAGAGTGTTAATTGAATGCGCAAATTGTTTAAACAATTAAAGACGTCAGCCAGCGTGTCGTGTGTGTGCGTCCCTGTCTCCGTTTGATCAGTCTATGAATCAATTAGTAGCTATTGCTATTTTAGTCCATAGCGAAAGCTAAAAATACTCAAATTTTTGGCCCAAATTGTCAACTATTTGTATAAGTGTTTGTTTGCTTCAATCAAGGGAATCGAGATTTACTTGTTCCCAGACGAAATGTTGTTTATTTAATTAGCATCTATTAAAGTTGATAGTAGAGTTCAGGGCAATTTTTTCGGACTGTTTTTCCTGTGACAAATTGACCAATTTGAAATTTACATTTAAATAACCGCCAGCTCATTAGGTACGAATAATTTTCTCATCAATTTATGAACTACAAAAATGAAACACAAATATGTAAAATAGATTGTTGACAAAAATTATAAATTATATATAATTAGCAAGTGTCACACAATTTATTGAATGACACTACAAATTGTACAGTTAAGTAAACTGTGAACTTATATGGAAGTATTTTGTGGCATAGTTATTATTTATAATTATAGATTTTGAAGCGAAAACGAATTTAGGTTATATATACCTATATTTTGCTTACGGTTAGAGAAGGATTCTGTGGGTTAAATTAAATGCACTTAAATGATAATAAATATATTAAGTGTACCCTTTCAAAGGGTTCTTCCGATCACAATTACCCATTAAGCTGTACATAGACGGTTCTCGACAAGAGTCATTAAAGACTCTAATGATGTCAGTAATCGCTTTAATATTTCAAACACTTCGGTAAGCATCAAATGACGAAGATAACTTTCGCCATCTTCCGAATGTGGAATCAAGGATCTATAAATTAAGTTTATTATGGGTTGCGTTCTTATTGCTTATTTTTATACACTTGAAAAGTGTATTATAATTTTGCCTAGAAGTTTGCAACGCATAGAAGGAATCATCTCCGACCACATAAAGTATATATATTCTTGATCAGCATGACGAGCTGAGTCGATTAAGCTTTGTCCGTCCGTCTGTCCGTCTGTCTGTTTCTACGCGAACTAGTCCCTCAGTTTTGGAGCTATCGAGCTGAAACTTTGCACAGAGTCTTCTTTTTTACTGCACGCTGCTAATATGTCGGAACCGACCGGATCGGATGACTACTTCTTGTAGCTGCCATACAAATGTTCGTTCGGAAAATGGTTTTTAGTAAGAAAAACTGTTTTGTTCTCAATATTACTGCTCTCAAACACGGTCATGGGTAATATGTAATGTTTTTAAGCTGATCTGCGAAGTTTGGTCGAAGTCTCTAACCGTTGAGACAAGCTATTTCAAATGTATAAATACTTCGGTACAGACGAAGTTAGCTTTGCCTTTCTCGTTTAAATTTATATTGAAATTTCTTTCGTGACTTTTCGAACTGAACAGATAACAAAATTTTGCAAGAAATCAGAATATCTATAATTTTGTTGAACCGAACCGTAGATTTAGGTTCGGATCGGGTGCGAGTTCAGCTAGTTTTTGAACTTTTGTTTGGTTTCAGGTTCGGTTCATAGTTAAAGCTTAGTACTCAGACAAACTAATAGAAGCGCTTACTTGAAGGCACAATCAGCTTGAATCAATTCCGAAGGGGTGGTAGCAAAAAAAAAGTTTGTAATTTTTCGGACACCGACCCTTCGGAATGCCAGCAGCAAAATTTCGACATAAATCATCGATTGGCATATTTTAAAACCAACGGTAAGATTTTTCATTGCCCATTACATTCTATATATCCTTCAATAATTCCTAAATATTTGCAAAAACAATAAACTAAATTCTAATGCAATTCAAATAAGCGCAGTGTGACCGTTTCACTTTTGGTGGTATTTCGATGAAGGGTGGTGTTTTGACGTTGAACAATCACACTGCGCCGTACGCTGCCCCATCCATCGGAATAAGTTGTCAAACCCGCTAGCGGACGATTTGGTTTATCTGAGTACTAAGCTTAAAACGAAAGCGTATTTTAATTTCAACCCTAACCGTGTTTCTGAGGTGGGAAGGCCGAAAAATATGCAATATTTTTTAACTAGGCTATTTACTATCCGATCTTTATGGAATTTTAAGGGATATTGCAAATACAAATTTAAGTGTTAAATTTGAAATTGATATGTTAAAAAATGTGGGAGTTACTCAACATTTTTATACCCGTTACTCGTAGAGTAAAAAAGGGTATACTAAAGTCGTGCAAATGTATGTAACAGGCAGAAGGAATCATTTCCGACCATATAAAGTATATATATTCTTGATCAGCATCAACAGCCGAGACGATATAGACTTGGCCGTCTGTCCGTCCGTCCGTCTGTCTGTCTGTCTGTATGAACACCTAGATCTCAGAGATGGTAAGAGATAGAGGTTTGACATGTATGGGACAAATGCTTCTTTTATCTGCACGCAGATCAAGTTTGTTTCAAATTTTGGCCACGCCCCTCCCGCCCCCGCAATTTGGAAAAAACTACAGTTTTAAAGATAGATAATTCGTACCTTCTAGAGATAGTTAGTAATTAGCATATGAATCGATTTGCCGAAGAAATGATAAAGATCGGATGAACAGTTCTCAAGTTATGAGCAAAAAAGTGAACCACAGCCCCCCCCCACCCCCCTCCCACCCTAAAAAAATGTTGCATACTTTTTGATGGTCACACTAAGGAACATGTTTTTTAATGAGTAACGGGTATATCGAAGTCGGTAAGAGCCGACTTTAACTTACGCTCTCGTTTATTGTAGGGGCTGGAGTGGGCATGGTAAAATTTTGGAACAAACTTGATTCGCGAGCAGACAAATTTGGTTGCTTAAGGTTTTTTTAGTCTCTGAGACAAAAACTTGATTTAACCAATTTACTTGGTATTGCTGATCAAGAATATATCGAACCCTGTGCGCGGAAAAATCGCATGTGCCAAAAACTAAATTTTACAGGCTTTTTTCTATTTTCCATGCGATGGCGGGCAAAATCACTACCAATCTTTAGATGTGCAACATTTATTAATTTATTTAACTAAACTCATAACTATTTTTGTGAAAAAAACCGATCTCTTTTTCCTAATAACTGATTTTTGGCACATACGATGTTTTTGCCCACCAATTTTTTAAGTGCATTATCAAGTTCGGCACTTACGATAATTTGTGAATAGGTATCTTTTTGGTAAGTGAAAGCCAACATTACAATCTTTTTAAAAATCCGTCTAAATACACAAATCGAAACAATAGAGCTGCTGAGGTTTTCATCTTTCATAAATTAAG
Source organism: Lordiphosa stackelbergi (assembly GCA_018904235.1). Classification (NCBI taxonomy): domain Eukaryota; kingdom Metazoa; phylum Arthropoda; class Insecta; order Diptera; family Drosophilidae; genus Lordiphosa; species Lordiphosa stackelbergi. The sequence continues at coordinate 1,970 of JAEIFU010001878.1, read as the reverse complement.
TATAGCACTTATAAAGGTTATGAATGTTTATGAATTCCTGCGACAATAATGTGATGGCACTGCAGGAAGTTTCTCGAAGTATGATTTTAAGAGTTCTATTTTCTGTTTATGCGTTTTATTGTGAGGAAACACATTTGGTTTAGGATCAACTAACGTCCACACAGAACAAATGCAAAAATTTAGTGCTCAATTTAAAAACAGGAAAACAAAGTAAGAAGGATGAAATAAATTTGAAAAGTTCCATCTGAGAAAGGTGTTACTCACAGCGTAAGGGTGTAAAAGCGTGCTCTCCCCACTCGCCCCATTGCCATCAGCATTGCCAATTTAGCTATTTTCCCAACAGACTGTTGAATATCAGTATTGTGTGGCACATACGATCATTTCGCCCCCCAAGAAAAAATCATCACTGGCACATACGATTAAATTGATTTTGTTGTATCTCGTAACCGAAGTGATTATCGCTATATAATTCTACCAGATGATGAGTTGGTGGATTTAGAACTAATTGGCATCAAAATGTCAATTTCGTAATAAATGGCACATACGATGTTTTCGCACACTGTTACATTACTTTAGTATACCCTTTTTTATTTAATGGGTTAAAAACTCGGAATTCCAGGTTTAAATTATTTTGGTTTAAATAATTTTATTTCCCTCAGTGGGCATGATTAAATTGGTTTGTTTTAATACATACAAGAAAGCATCATTCACGCCAGAAAAAGTTAAGTTTCATATGGATATTCGCTGGTTGAAATGAACTTTAAAAATAGAGGGAAGCTAACTTCGGCTGTACCGAAGTTTATATACCCTTGGAGCATGATATATGCTGCCAGTTTGATATGCTGATATAGTCATCCGATTTAAATCAAACTTGACAAAATTGTGTGGTAGTATATAATATAGATCTGTACAAAGTGGGAGCGATAGCATTGAAAACAAAAAAGTTTTTCTCACTAAAACTACTTTTTCAACCGATCGTTCCTATGGCAGCTATATGCTATAGTCATCCGATCCGGCCGGTTCCGACAAATGTGCAGCGTATTTGTACCAAAAGACTTCGTGCAAAGTTTGGTTGAGATAGCTTTAAAACTGACGGAGGAGATAGCATAGAAACAGACGGACAGACGGACGGACAGACGGACAGACGGACATGGCTATATCAACTCAGCTCGTCATGCTGATCAAGAATATATATACTTTATGTGGTCGGAGATGTTTCCTTCTGTGCGTTACAAACATCCGGACAATTTTAATATACCCTCTCCAAGGGTATAAAAATAATATATTTTTCCATCAAATAATTGGGGGGAAAATGATATGACTTTCATATCAATTAGGCTGACTTCACACTGTTTGACATATGATAACATGATAATCCAGTAGGCATTCATTTTGTGATGTTTTCAATGTTAAGAGATTTTTAATTGACATGCCCGAAGCATGTGTAAATTTATGGAGCATGATAAATCAATGAGAACATTTTTCACATTTCTCAATTTTTTTAAAATGTTAGTCCCGTCATGCTTGTTCCGGAAGCTAAGTATCTTAATGTTTCCACAAGTCTTTTTCAGCCGGTGATATTGGATCTACACAACTCGATTTTTGTTTCTGAATTTACTATTCCATTAAAGTAATAAAACTTTCTTGAGATACGTCTGAGCTCACCTTAATTTGGCGAACGTACCATCTTGAGAAAGAGTTAAGCTCTGCTTTCGTCCACTCAGAAAGTGTGCTTACAAATTATTTGGCGATGTACACAGCAACCCGAATGAGATTTTCTCCGCTTTGTAGCTGCGGGGAAATCATGGAAAAGTCGCCAAAGGCAAAACGATGGACTTCTCCAAATGAACTTGTACCAAAAAGGCCAAGGTGAGGCTCTTGGCCAAGAAGATAATATGGTTGTCTTTCATCAAATAATCTGGTAGATGACCAAAATGACTATTTGTTGCCCTAGTTTGAAGTTTTTCCAA